>APFE030710221.1:6395-37978 GCA_000404065.3 Pinus taeda | reverse complement strand
TTGTAGGTAGACTTATTTAATCTCAATGAGTATACATTATGGTCATCACATGCCATGAAAATGTTTTCCACTAACCATACATGTGTAATGGCAACTCATAAATAAATATATAGTGTTGGTCCAAAGTAATTAGCATAAGAAATGACTTTTAGTAGAAATATGGGAATACATATCAATAGTATATAAACCATACAATTTTAAATATCAACACTACACATAAATACCAACTTGATGTAGGTTGATACACAGTGGAAAAACACCCAAAATTCTGAACTTTATTGAACCTGGAACCTCAAGGATTCAAGTGTAGGCAATGGATAAATCTGGTCCCTTTGATACCACTGGGATTTTGTGACTGATAAGCTTAGGAAATGAAGAAAACATCCAACCAATATTGCAGAAATTTACCATTGTTAGGATGCAATTTGTCCCTCTTCAAAAAAGGTAATGAAGGGCTTGTTCTTGATGGAATGTATTTATTTTTTGAAAGAGAGAAACAACCCTTTTACAACTTGGAAACTCCTCTTGATAACCACTCTCCAGTTGAGTGAATAGTAAAAGATGCCCACATCGGTCTTAAGGAGATTAGCCGAATCCCTTGGTACAAATTAATCTATGAATGATAAATTAATAGGGATTGGATTAGTATTCAAAATCGATCCTACTGAAAGGCTAACTCAACCCTTTCAACAAGAGACAAATTCAGTCCTCTCGAAGCACAATATAAATCGATCTCCCACACCTGCTAAATAAATATGAAATTTGTCCCTTTTTACTTTGCTTCAGACTTGAAAGGTAACCTGATCCTCTTGAAGATTTATTAAACCCTGCAACCAATTAAATCACAAATGTTGTAGGTTCTCTACGATTAGGCACAATAGAAGATAATAAACTATCTTCCCCAAGAGGTAACTACGGTGGCACTAGAAGTCCACTGAAATTAGCCTTTGAATTTCACTTAAAACTCTTGAAACTCGCTTGAGTCTCTTTCAATTGTCAATAAGATAGATAGGAATAGAATGATTTGTAATTGAGTCCATCTTCCATTTATAATTCTCCCTTGAGCCTCCTTCTAGCTTCTAGATTCTCCTTTTTCCCTATATTTTATTGGTGGGGCCCAATTTGCACTAGGAGACTTTTGCCACCATTTTGAAATAAATAATAATTTGCCTTCTTTATCAATAAAATATTATTTTGTCACCAATCTCCAATAAAATAATAGTTTTTCTCCATCCTCCAATAAAATATTATTTGTCCGCATTCTCTATTAAAATAATAATTTCTCCCCTTTCTCACAAAATAGTGTTTTCCCTTTTTTGATCTTATCCCAAAATTTAGAAAAACTCTTAAGTGATTTTTGCATGCACAAAAATTGGGAACATTACAAAATGTAAAAGGTTGGAAGATACATGCTACTCTTCATTATCATCATTGTAGATGTAGAATGATGGAATAAAGGTTGATCCATAGAGTATTTTATGGCAATCAAGGTAGCATTTTATTTTCATTCTAGCAATCCAAGGGGTAACCATTGCCATTGAGAGTATATTGAACTTATTGTGGCTATCCTTATGCATTTAGAGAAGCTTATACATTTCAAGCTTGAGTGTACACTTGTGAAGAGCTCGCTAGAGCAAGACAGACAAAGATGAATGAGGAGCAACAAAGAGACAAGGGTAAGGAGAAGGAAGAACATGGACCTAAGGATAAGCTAGTCGAGGAAGAAGGTAAAATATTAACAAGATCCTATGAGCATTCTCAACAAACAAAATGAATTTTGTTTTAAAGATGAGAAGGCTCATGACCCAACTACAAGGGATACATGTAAGAATCTAGGGTCTAATAGCTCCTCTCATGTAAAATTTTGTAAAGGAGATACTTGGTTTCATTTCTCCACATAGAGACATCCACTCTAAGGCTACTTTGAGTGGAGTACATGGAGAAGAATGTGAATGCAGAGAATGAGTATATGATGGATGAAGTTCTTTTTGTGTTTGTTGGTGCCTTTATGAAGGACCTTGGACAAACTCGAGGTAGGGAGAGAAGTCTAATGTTTGTTATAATTGTTTTGGTATAATAAAGAGAGCATTGCCATTGGTGTGGAAGGTGGAGGTCTATACTAAAAAAACTAAGGGGGTACAACCAAAGGGTAGGAAATAAACTAAATTATGTCATCAGGGGAGTAAACAATCTCAAAGAAACCCTCTTCCAACTATGGATTAGTGGGAAAGTTTCATTAATGCATAGGAAGGTGGAGGTGGGATAACCTAATTGAGCTTGAGGAAATCCCCCCTAATTGAAGAATTTGATGTTTATGTCTTTTGTGTATAGGCATGTCAACCCACAACTATGATGTCTATTTATGTTTTATTTCTATGAATGGGTTTTGTGTAGTTATCAACTTTAGTTTAGTGGTTGTTTCAAATCTAATAAAAATGCATAATTCTCAACTTGTTGACAGGGGCCCAAGCTAGCTTCATAGTCCAAGTGCAGACCCAGTAACGATGAAGTGAGCTTTAAAGGTTATGAATTGTCCTCCTTTCATGGAGCTTTTTGCTATGTTTTGTACTTCTAAGAGAAAACCCCTAATCACTTATAAAATAATAAATCTCCTTATTATTGTTAATTTCACATATTCGTTGATGCAAAGGTGTTTTTGGTATAGTGAAACAACCTATTTCACTATGGAGGTCATGAACAGTGATCTTATTTTTAGCAACATTCATTTTATATTTTAAGCTCATAATGTTATAAATAGTTTTTGACCATCCAAATTAGTATTGTGTAATCTTTGCAATATGTTAAGTTCTTGTTAAAGATTTCCTTGTTGACTTAGGTTTTTCCTTTAAACTTCACAACAATGTTAAGATTAATATTTTCAATATTAGTCATTTGATTGTCTTATTTTATGTTTCAACAAATAAGTCAATCCATAGAATTTCCACAACAACCTCTTTTGAGCCTATGGTGGATATTGCTCATACAAGAAACAAGAACAAGGCATCTATATTTGCCAACTTGAGCAATTTATGTCTATAATCAGAATATATAATTATGACTTTAGACTTTATGGAAATATAACCAATTTGAATCAAGAGAATGAGGTATTAAGTATTGCATCTAATTTTAAAATCACGAGTCATAAAGCCCTTTTAGATTTGCTCAATTTTGTTACCAATATCACAAGGGATGCTACAAGCTCAAACTTCACTATCATAAAGAATAACAAGGATAACTAAAGTGTTGAAAAGGAAATTTTCACGTCTTGCTCATAGAGCTTAGCATTTATACATATGTATTTGACAAAATAATAAACCTTCCAACCAAACTATAATTCTCTTCTTGACATTCTAGTTCTAATTCAATTGAAACTCGAAATTGATACCTAAATACTTGTAAAAATGCACTTCTCCAAGGATGTTAATCACCATACAAAAGGAAGGACATTTAAAAAAAAAAAATCATCACAATCCTATCTTTATTGATATAAATGGCAAACATATAACTTTTGTAGAATAATTTATTTGACACTTTTATATGACTATATATAATATTTCTAACTATATATTATATTATATATATAATATATATATATATATATATATAACATATACATAGAGAGAGAGGAGTAGAGAGCATGTGGTTCCTTATAAGAGACCATAGGTTCAAATCTAAAGTGGTAGAGTGTGTACACCTCCATAAACTTTAACAGTCAAATTGTTGCACGAAAGTGGATCCCTTGTCCCACAAATAAGAGGGTCTCATACAACAATTTGTTGTGTGGCCTGGCCAAGACAAGAAATAAATCTTAATTGTTCATAATTGGTATAGGCAGAGGAACAAACACAAAAGCATAGTTGATTACTTGTTGGGCTCCTATGTTTCTCGTGTGTTTGAAAAATATAAAACGCATACAAATTATTGGAGATTCCAATTGCCTAATTGATTGGTTGGCAGGTAAAGCAGCATTGGAAGTACTAAACTTAGCTTCCTAGAAAGTCAGAGTTTTGGAGATAAGGAATTGCTTCCAGGAAATTAGTTTTCAACATATCCACAGGGAGCAAAATACATCAACATACCTTTTATCAAAAAGAGTTCTCTTGACGGACACAATATTCATGTATTATGAAGAATTTGTTGGCAAAGCTATTAAAAGTGCACATTATGTGTTTTATATTAGTTTGGACACCCAATTTTTTCACAACAAAATCTATGTGTGTTTTTAGTTTTGCTCACAGTGCTAGGGGCTCCCCTTTTTTATCTTCTATTTCTCATAGGTTGCAGAAGTCTTCTTGCATGTTTTTTAGGCTTCCTCTACACTCGGTCTAGACAATACTCTACTTGAAAACATGTTTATTATTATTATTATTATTATTATTTTTAATCCGGGTCTTTCTAGTTTTTTGCTATTTTCAAAAAGTGTTGTCTTCTGACAATCTTTTGTAATGAATTCTACTACAAAAAACTAATATTTATATGTGATTTTTTTTATTCCTGACGAATAACAAAAACACAGTTTATTCTCTAAATAAAAACCATAAAATTAAATTATTATCATTATTAATAACAATATAAGAGTCTAGTGGGTTTAGCTCGAACGATGACAAAAATTGTTTGTGATCCTCCCCACCTAGGTTCAATCCTTGGGAGATGTTGGGCTGTTGTGATAAGGCTCGAAGTGTAAGCGAACCCTGGGATAGAGTTTCCTCCCTTTCGATTGGGTTCATGACATCTCGTCTATTGCTAAGTCACAAGTTATTGGTGTTTTTGACTTACATGTTGTTAGATATACTCTTGGTATTATAGCAGTAGCCATAATTCTTGATCATAAACCACACCCAAATTACTCCAACATGTTATTGATCCACCATAATTTCAAAATATATATAATAAAAAATATTTTAATCTAATTACTTTTATTTGTTCCATAAAAAATGTTCACATACAAAGGAGTGAACATCTTTGGAGTTGTCATTTTTTTCATTTTTTATAGTCATTTTCTAAAAAAATTAAAAATTACAATAATACAATGCACTTCTAATTAACATTGAGAAAAGTCAAGTAGTCTTCCATTCAACGATGTAATCCCTAGATGGTACTTGAAGTCGAGGGAATTTCTTTTATATGTATTATGTCCTTGGAGTGTACTTGAAGCTTAGGTAATCTCTTTTATAACAATAGTAAAAGGGCCTTAGCTTGAGTGGTTAGGATGGTAGATTTCCATCCCATCCATTCGAGTTCAAGTCTTCGACGACATGGCCTGTTACAGTAAAGTTGGAAGGATATGCGTCTCGTTGGAGTCTAGTATGTTGTAGTCATAACCAGACATCTCGGTCCTAGGTTGAGCTATGAGTTTTTGATATATGTGACTTGCAGGTTGTTGCATATATCCAGGGAGGTTGCTAGTTCCCTTAACAATAAAAAAACAAATATGACAATATATGTTGGTCTCTTTGATAACCACATGTTTTACCTCTTTCTTTTTTATAAGATCATAAATCCGTCATAATCGGATAGTAACTTGCACTACAAAAAAGATTCTAACAAATTATTTAAATTATAGCCAAAAAAATATTCCAATTAAAATCACATCAATATTTCTAAGATTTTAATTGTAACAATATAAACATTCAAATCTATGAATAAAACAATAATGACAATTGCAACCCTTATAATATTCATATTATTTGCAACTTAAAAATGTTTAATTTGAAATTAAATAAATGTTTATATTTTCAATTTTAATAACATTCTCATTTACAACTTTAATTATGTTTTTAATTAATTTAATTACATTATAAACTAGCTTAGATCCATTTCAATTATGGACTTACCAAGCACTAAGAGGGATCAAATCTCTTTTCACTCTAGAAGAGACATGCACCTCAAAAGATTTGATCCATCTTGGTCATTGATAGAACCAAAATGAATTATTTTACCTCAAACTTATTTTAATTATTCATTTAATTTAATTTTGTTTTTATTTTTATTTTTATGTAATTTTACTGGGTCAAAATGTTTACATAACAGGAAATGACATTACAACATCTCTTTCCATACTGGATTGGAGAACACCTCTCAATGCAATTATATTTTTAATTATTTTTTTGGTAATTTATGTTTTTAATCAAATCTTTGTTAATTTCATGAGTCTCAAAGAGAAAGACAACTACATTTAAAAAAAAATTAAATTAAACTAAAAAAACCTAGGAAATAAAGGATCCTCGCCTCCCTCGAATCCAATTTTAAAAAGATTTAATTTGTTATACAAATAATTTTTTGTTTATTGCAATTTATATCACTTATATATCATTCTAATTTGTTAATAAACCAAGATTAATAGCTGTGATGTAGCATACTCCCTACCTCTAGCGCTATTTATTTGATTCTCTTTTCATGAAGCTTTCCCCACAGTGAAAGCTTTGGTCACTTCCGCAAGTAGCTACTTTTGTACTCAATAATTCCTTTTGATTAGCCATTGACATTGGAAGTTGTTATTAGTTGATAAATATGTTCGCATCAAAGGTTTTTATTACTAATATTTTATTAAGCGATTGACGTGTACAATATTATTGGTAATATTTTAACTATAAATAATGCTTATCTCTGTATTTTCGTATATCTTTTTGTTTAGGCTCTTGTGCAAAAGTGCGCAGGAAGTCCATTGTGTGGAGGAATCTTTCTTTGTGCGGATCTCCACACTTCGCACTAAATTATTTTTTTTTGGCAGCAAAAAAACATAAAATAAAAATAAATAAATAATAAATAATAAAAATAAAAATCCGTAACCTTTTATTCAGATGTATAAAAAGTTACATGCACACATGCATTTAAGCATTTCACCATATAGAATCATAACATATGAAATCATATCAAAAACTGGGTTGGGAAAGTAAGAGGCTTCTAACCCAAATCAGTCAAAAAATATATTGTCATAAATATCAAATTGTCAAAGTCTCAACAATCTATAAATTGTCCCCTCATCATTTTCCGACCTAACAAGCATATATATGGTAATCGTGTTGACAAAAAAATAGTATATAGTGTCCATAAAACATGAAGGAAAATAGCAGCAAAAAACTTAGTAGATGAATATATTTGGATATGCATATATCGCCCTAAAAAATCGAGATAAGACTGATGCTGATAATGTTGTACTATTCCTACATCTACTGACTTGTTGATTTGCCAAAAGCCCTGATCCTATTGAGTACCCTCCTTAGATAAGGAATCTACATCTGAATTGCATTCCTTGTATATGTGACAACAAGTAATATAATTAAAAGCTTACTTTAATTATAAGATTTCATTTAAGAGAGGCAACAGAAACTGGTTGTGACACCTATGGACAACATTGAACTAATTTATCACATTGAGAAACTTGCCAAAAATCTGTATGGAGAGCTAGTCTTTTTCTAGAGCCCAACACATGAGGAATTTTAAGGTTGAAAATTATGCATAGTTGTTTGTTCCCCTACCCAAGTCGATGGTTGATTTGAGCATATATTGTCGGTTCATATGGGGCATTATACCTCCACCACATTGATCTTGGTGATCACTTTCTCCATCGAAGTAAGCCCATAGTATTTCAAAATTGATCTCTTCAATGGAGACCACCCTTTGGGTTGCACTTGACTCTTTTGATGGAATTAGAGAGTAAATAGCCATAATTTCAGAGGCTATGTTGATTGGCACTAAAGTTTGTTCTCTAAAGATTTCCTTGTTTCTAGCTAGCCAAATCCCCTAACACAGAAGTGGGGCTATATTCCTTTGTTGTTTGTCCCTGACCAAGACCCACCATGACTCTAGAGCCTCCCTAAAATTTTGACCTCTCCATTCAAGGTTTAACCCCATTGTTTGTTTGACTTTTTCTAAGATATTCAGCGTAAAAGGGAAAAACAAAGATAAATGGTCCACCAATTCCACTGCATTTTTACTTAAAACACAATACCCTGACCCTTCCTTATTTATCTTTTGGAGATTGTCCTAGATTGGGGCCTTATTATTCATAACATAGTAGAGAAAAATCCTTTCCTTTGCAGGGCATTCCAATTTCCACAATTTCTTCCACAGCCATTCGGGATTTCTCTGTTGTTGTCTTTCAATCAAGACCCTATATCCTAGCTTTGGCAGGTAGCTTCCTGAGGGTGAAAAGATCCATTTTAGGTCATCCTCCCTCTCTCTTAGTCTGATATGAGATCTCCTTAATTTTGTTGTGTATTTTTGCCACATACCTGCAAATACACCATCTAGCTGGAGTTGTTCAACACTCTGCCATATTTGGGCCCAAAATGTTGTTATGTGAGGATCTGAGACCTGATTTAAGAAGGTAATCCCTTGATCATTTAGTTCACCTATCAACTCCAGAGGCAAACTGTAATTTTCTTCCCCACCCACCCAGGGATCCAGTCCCACACTTAGTTTTTCTCCATTTCCTACTTTCCACGCCAATCTTAGGCCTACAACCACAAAAGCTTCTATTATTGCCTTCTAGATAGATGAAGAGTTTGGTACCTTTTTATGAGGATTGTAAATCCACTCATCAAGGGTGAGAGGGAAAATGTACTTTCTTTTCACCATAGGTTGTCCATTATAATGAGCCTCTAGCTAGACTTTTCCACTAGAGATGAAGCAAATGTAGAGAGGTCTTTAAGGCCCCATTTGCCTCAAGATTTTAGTAAGGCTATCTTGTCCCATGCCACCGATGGAAGGGTGTTTTCCTCCTTGTTTCCTGACTACAAAAACTACCTGCAAATTTTCCTGATTTCCTGAAGGATGCCCTTTAGAACCTTAGTGAGAGACGCCCAAATGGCTTCAACTACTAATTTTATCAACACAAGACACCCAAATCTTAATAACCATTTAAGGCTCCAATTTTGAACCCTTTTTTCCACCTTTGAAAGTAGACATCACTAGTCCTCCTTCTTATAGTTTTTTTTTTTGAGATGAAATCCAAAATATTTAAATTGTCCCTAAAGGATCTTGCTTCAAGCGACATGACTTGTTGGATGCTTCAGATTTCTCTATGTGTGAAACCTTCACATGACATGGAATACTTACTTTCATTAATAGACATCCCTGTTTCTTTTTGGAAGAGCGTCAATGCGTTCTTGATGCATGATAAGTCCTACCTAGATTTGTTACTGAAAAGAAGAATATTATCCACAGAGAGTAAGTGTGTGATGAAGAAGTTAGGGCCAACTTCTATGCCTTGTAGCTCCCCTATCATCTTTGCTGCTAAGAGAACTCTGCTCAGAATTTCAGTTGCGAGTAAGAATAGGAGAGGGGAAAAAGGGTAGCCTTGTCTCAACCCTCTCTGAGAATGGAAAAAAGTGGAGGCTAATCCATTAATGAGGATTGTGAAGGAAACATTAGATATACATCCCATAACCCAGTTGATGAAAGGGATATCAAAACCCAAATGAGTGAGTAATATGGGCAAATAAATTCAACTAATCCTATCATATGCTTTAGATAAGTCAATTTTTGCAATGCTACCTTTTAGCTTCCTAATATTGATGTTGTGCATACCTTCTTGGGCTAATCCTATAGCTTCATGGATTTGGTGGCCCTCTAGGAACCCACATTGTTTTCTAGAACTGTTTTTGGAAAGAATAGGATAGAGTTTGATAGTAATGATTTTGGATATAATCTTATAGATACAGTTACAAATAGATATTAGCTTATACTCTTCAAAAGACTGAGAGTTATCTACCTTAGGGACGAGAGCCAGAAAAGTAGAGTTAAAAGGTTCATATCTAGTACCCCTTTGACGAGACTCCTTTGCCACTCTTAATAGATCGTCCCGAAAAAGATCAAAGAAACCTTGGTAGAATTCAAACGTCCATCCATCAAGGCTTTGGCTCTTGTCCTTTTGCATAGTTTTTAGAATAGCCTCCAATTCCCCCTTGTTAATTGGGGCCATCAACATCCGATTATCCTCCTCCTTTGCAAACTATGGGAAAAATTGTGCAATCCTGATTACTTCTACAGTTGAAGCTTCCTTTGGGGCCTTGAAAAGGTTCCTGAAGAATTCCTTCCCTAAGGAAGCTATCTCTTTGAACGATTTTGTGATGCTTCCATCACCTTTCTATATTTCCCAAACAATATGTGTATTTTTCCTTCCATTTGCAAAATTGTGGAAGAATCTGGAAATTTCATCTCCACTTTTCAACCATACTGCCCTATTTTTTTGCTTCCATTCTTCTTCTAGATCTAAAATAATTTTGCGTTTCCTTTGTTCCAGGTCTATTATTTTTCTTTTACCTTCCTCCAATACAGATCCTTCGGGTCCCAGAGTTTGCAATTTTCCCAGTTCGACTTCAATAGATTTTAAGTCCTCTTCATCTTTAAGCTTCTTTTGCTTGGCTCATTGAATGGAATTTTGTTTGTCTCTTTTAAGATTCTCCATAAATTGATGAGAGGTCAAGTGAGGATCATTCAAAAGAAAGGGAACCCAATTGTTTTTGATTAACTGCACATAGCTCTCCACCTTGAGCCATGCAAGATTAAATTTGTAAGGGCTACCTGGTTTCTTGTTCCCACTTCTAAGATCTAGAAAAACAAGGTTATGGTTGGAGTCCTTGCTTGTCCCAATCCACTATCGGAAGGATTGAATTTTGTCTGTTAGCTCCTCCTTCAGTAGGAACCAATCCAATATCTTAGCTACAGATGCATTCGCAACTCTTTTATTCCAGCAGGTAGGTTTAATTCTGATGGGGTTTATATCTATGAGCTTGTTATCCATTAGTTTTCTAATAAAGAACTGAGACAAGGGATCAATATGTGCCTAAGGTCCCCATACCTCTGATGCCCTTATCGAAAATTTCTAGTCAACCCCAATCATAATATTTCCCTCCTTCAGAAAAGACTTCTCAAAGAAGGAGTTCCAATATGCCTCCCTGTTTAGACAAGGCCCATAAACATTTATGGCAATAAGTTCCATGGCTAGGTCAATGGAGTAAACTTGCACTGCCAGGGTCGAAGTTGAACTCCACAGGTTGGAAATCCAAAATTCAGAAAGATTGAAACCAATGGCTAAGCCACTTGATCTTCCTTGTACATCAAACAAAAAAAAGTACCATCATGGGAACATTCTCATGAGCATATCAAAAATTTTATCCCCCGATCCCAAGGTGTCCTGAAGTAGGAGAATATTAGGAGAAGAAATGAACATAAGCCACTTGAGAGCTAGATTTTTACGGGTACTAGCTAACCCTCTATAATTGAGAGATAGAGCTATCATTGGGAACCACCTATAGGGGTCTATGCTACTCTATGTAACCCTACTAAAGTTTTCTACTTACCATCAGATATGTCCATACGTGCCTTCAACTGAGCCTTCAAAAAGTTTGATTTCCTACATCTAGTTTTTTGAGATACGAAAGATCCTGGAATTTCCCCAAGCCCTCCCACCCAGGATTTCACCGAGTCCTTGGGGATCCCAGGGTGAAGGTTATAAGGGTTTATGGCTTGTTTAATGGATGACTTGAAAGGAGCTAAGTCTAGGGAATGTCCCAGAGATGAGACTAGAGGAGGGATAAAAGTAACAATGTCGTCCAAAGGTTCATAAGGGTTTTTAAAGGTAATAACTATATAAGGCAAAGGTATGGAAGGACCAGGCCTTGAAGCAGAAGAAACAACATTATGAGAAAGTGAAAGAGCATAGGAATTTTCAATGGAAATATCGGTGTACCAGGGAGGCAGAGTTAAAGCCTCTTGGATCTCGACCTGCATCGTTGGCTCTGTTTGGTGTGCCTGAGCCTTCGCTGCATCGATATCCATTTCAACTTCCTTAATAACCTGTTATAGATGGTCCACTACCTCTTTTATCAAAGGAAAACCCCACCCATCTTCTATGATCTGGTCACCATCCCTTTCTGGTATGATCCCTTGTCCTCCAATATCCCCCAAATCAACTCTAATGCTTATGTTTTCTCTGGCAGTCAATGGACAATCTCTTATTAAGTGTCCTATCTTATGGCATTGATTGAACCGAAACGACAACTCCTTGTAATCTAATTGTTGAAGGTGCAACTCGTTTTCAATGGAGATTTTAAGATTTTCAAATAGCCCCTCCCTTGTGTTGAGCTTAACTAAAATCCGAGCGACTCTTCTAGTTCTGGTGGTTTGAAAGGACATGTTTGCTTCTAAGTATTCACCGAGCTTATTGCCAACCACCTTGAAAACAACTTCTATCCACATTTGGGGGGGTAGGGTATGAAGTCTAACCCACACCAACACAACCTCTAGACACTCTCTGTGTGCATCAAACAAAGGATACCTCCTTTTGAATAATATTGGAAATTTGCAATGCTCAAGTTTTCCTTGAGCACCCATGGAAGATATACAATTGTCTTGAAACAAAGCGTGAACCATCCCCTGGCAAGAATTGTTACCTTTGCATTTCCCGCTGGAGTATCCAACCACTTCCGCTTTACCAAATTCGCAATATCCTCAACCGAGAAGAATTTCCCCTTTGCCCTTCCTACCAGAATGTGTTTAGCTACCTCCATTGCCTTATCAAAGTGAATTTCCTTCCCCATAAGCATATTATTATCTTCCTCTTTCCTTCTAATTACTTTAGACTTCTTACATTTTGCGCCTGCTCTACGGGGTGCTTTCCCTTCCAATATTGAAGTTGTACTTATCCCATAATTTGTCCCTTCAACAAATGAGGGCACATTCCCTGTACCTTGGAGAGGGTTTCATAATTCCACTCAGAGAGTATCTCTTGTCTCTCCCTTCATATTTGCCTCCTTGCGGTGTTGACCGCTAAATCCAATCCCCAAGTGATATAGGTGGATATTGGTGGCTAGTTGCCTATTCCACCTAGAGCTCTAGTTAGTTTCATCGGTTTGCTTGTTTATAACAACATTTACTATTTTTAGTAGTTTTTCGGGTCCTGAACTTCTGGAGCAGTTTTGACCCCCTAAACAAAATTTTTGAGGTCTGCAACAATCTCACAATTGTAAGCAAGGGTATATGACAAATCTTGTAGTACTCAAAGAGATCTTTCCAATGAGGTATTGTATGGCCAAAGAAAGATAATATGGCCAAGTTACAATCTTGGGAAGTTGGTTGCCCAACTAACCCCAACGGGGCCCACAAACTCTTGGCATTCCATTGCCTAGTGTTAGGGTTTTCCCTTGTTGTTCAATAATAAAAAGGCCCTTGAGACTCATTGTAACACATTTCAGAGGCATGTAGCCACGACAACTCTTCTGAAGGATATGCTACCATCGCCCGAGCTAGTTTATTTCCATTTTGTTTGTAAGCATATTTCAGTTCTTTGATATTAATGAAATGAAGTGTTATTTCTGTTGCATCTATGCATTTATGGTTATATATGTATTTTGTTGCGTTCCTATATAAGTTTGGATCAATGGTATCAGAGTGGTTTGATCTTTCTCTGTTTTTCTTTGCATGTCCCCAATGACGCCGGAGTATAAGGAGTTAGGGCTCGAACTGGTTGAACCCTTACAAGACCAACCTTGCAAATCCCGATGGCCTCCCACGGCGGAAGAAAATAAAGACGAGGGAGAAGGAGATCCTTTCAAGATATTGCTCGAAGAATCCCTCGAGTGATAGAGGAACGCGACGATGGACAACTTTGCCCATATCCTTTAGCGGCTACCCACAGGTGACACATCTTCTTCCAGAAGCCACTCTGGGAGCGCCACTTCCTTTAAGGTACAAGTTAACTTTGACATCCCCGTATTTGAAGGTCAGATAGATGCAAATGTCGTAGATAAATGCTTAAATATGCTAGAAGGATATTTCTCGATTCATGACTTTTCCAACCAGGAAAATATTACTTTTACACTCCTCAAAGTCGCCCCCCACATCAAGGACTGGTGGGAAACCTACTGCGAGAATATAGATGAGAGTGAATCGTCACTATTCTTAGCCACACCCACTTGGAATTCTTTCCGATATGCCATCAAGGAGCAAATTTACCTATTCGGAAGCTATGAAGATAAATACATAAAGTGGACCACACTACGACATGGAAGGGAACAAGATGTGCTTGAGTTCACAAATATTTTTCATACCCTTTATAGAAAGTTAGGAATAAAGGATTATGAGCGACATTTGGTACTTAAGTTCCGCAGCTGTCTACACAAGTACATATAGGATGAGATGGAATTATTGGACATCTCCTCACTTGGTGCCGCCTATCCATACGCTATCAAGATCGAGCATAGATTTAAACAAAAGAAGCGAGACTTTGGATCTGTGAATTCAAAGCAAGGGAAAGGTGCCCCCAAGCCATAGAACAAAGGACAATGAGGCGGGGTGACCCATGACAACTCGTTGAAGCTGTAAGTAAAGAATAACATCATGAAGACAAAGAAAGACACGGGGAAATGGTGTGAGTTCCATAAGAGCCCCACTCACAACACAAGTGAGTGTCGGCCCAAGCAGTCAATGGTGGCCGAGCTGAAGGCTTTCGAATCAGATGCATGTTCTGACTGTAAGTTAGAACCCAACAAGGGGAACGAAAAATGTGATGAGCCTCATCATTGGGTAATTATATGTGCCTTAATTGGCCTTAATTCACCTCCTAGCTTAGTCAAACCAACTATTCTCACAACTTATTGCATACTTTTGATTATATTTTGTTTATGAGATGAGTTAGAGTTGGATATTTTGCTTTGTGGTCTAATGTGCATGTAATGTAGGAATAAAGGATAAAAGCAAGGAAAGATGCAGGAATAAAGGATAAAAGCAAGGAACTATGGCAAAGACCTTGGTCAAAACTCGAATGGGACAAGGGAGAGGAATTATAGGAGGTAAATCCTCCTCGTTTACTAACCCTCCATTCGAATATTCCTCCATTAGCTCGGAGTGCAAACAACCAAATCATGAGGACTAGAAGACAGCCGAGCAAGTGAAAGGAAGTCATTGGAGACTTCAGATGTATAAGTAGAGAGGCTTAGGACCTCATTAGGATTCAGATTTTTATTGTAAAACTCTACTTTATTTCTGAGCTGCAAGACTTGTGACAGTTTTGTTATGTAATCCATGGTTTTTATAATAAAGATGAGTTCTGTTTTGGGCCAACACTGAGTTAACTCAGAGGGCTGAAGCTCTTGGGTTAGGGCCCAACCCGAGTAGCCAAATCTCCTCTTTATTTACATGTATGATAGCATAGATTTATGTTTATGTTCATTTGCTTAAGTAGCTTCCTGTTTCTATTCATTTCCTTAAATAACTACATTTTCATTACAACAATATAGCATAGAAACATGGTTTAATTGTTCTTTTGCTTAAGTAGTTGCATTCTTATTACAGTAGTGTAGAGTAGATCGGTTGTGTCTTAGTTTACTTCCTTTGGTGCCTTCTGTCAGTTAACATGTTAGCTAGGAGAAAACGATCATGATAACGTTGTCCGCAGGTGTCTCAGCCTCATCTCCTCCCTCTGGGACCATGACTTGAGGAAGAGACCCTTCAGCAACCCCAAAAACACAGGTTTCTGGTTCTCGCATGAGCTTTGAAGTTTGTTGTTTGATGCAGTTACTTGTTTCAGTTTATTGTTATCATTTTCCATCACTCTCGGTCCACCCTCACCCTCACTGGTTTTCCCGTCGTTTTCATTTGAAACCTCCTTCGGCACGTTCTTCATGCATCATTACCTAACCGTTTGATCCAGAACAAACCCACCCAATCACCATTTGATTCATTGGTTTACCCAATGGCCATCGCGCACGAAGCCTTCCACCTACTTTATGCACTCTAATCTCCACCATCAATCTATCTCTTGATCTAACAGTTATCGCGTCACCCACTCGCCAACTAGCTTGGCCAATCTCCATAGTCGATATGCCTAGCCTGATATGACGGCTATCGCGCAATCTCGCGCAGATTCTTGCACGACCATTATCCGGCCATGAGCATGTGAGAAAAGTGGTTTTCCCGTGCTACATGTCACCCATTTAGGCTAATCGCGTGGAATTTTAGAATATAACTTATAGCTTTGAGGGCACGCGAGAAACTACTTACCGCCTTCGAAACCCACTCCATCACTTCTGCACGTTTCTTTTTCCCGTGATACGATCTCCACCATCCATCCTTTGATTAATCCTATCCATCCATCTCTTTACTTAATCTCAGCGATAAGATCTCCACCGTTCATCCTGTTCGTTCATCCGAGTCGTCCATCTATCCACTTAACCTCCATGATAAGACCTCCACCGTTCATCCTGTGCATTCACACTATTCATCCATCTATTCACTTAAGCCTTCGCGATAAAATCTCCACTGTTCATCATCTATTTGTTGGCTGATCCAACGGTTTTTATGCACCGCTGCTTCCTTACATCCTCCTTTCACTGATTTCGTCCTCCGATTGCTCTTCCACTTGAAAATTGATTTAGCTTAGTTTCCTCATTTGCACCTTAGTATAGTTTGATGCTCTTTGCTTCTGTAACTTAGATAACAACATTAGGTTAGTGATTGATTTAGAAATTCTACTTAACATAGCTGTTTAATTGGTTAATTAGTTTATGGTGTGAGTTAGCATTACAAGTTGTTTTCTTCATTACTGCAGTAGAGTATCTCTCTCTTAGAATAGATTTTCTCTTCCTCCATCAAAGAATCAAGCTTCTTCTGACCCTATATAAGTCTAGCTTGGAACACCCAAGGTCTCTTGCCAGATGAACAATGACAACAAGCAGGACCTTCACTTTTTACTTGTGCATATAGCACTGTCACCTCCAAGTTTGTACAAACCCCGGGTTGATAAGTAAAGTTGGTAGCCCTGGGAGTTGCAGCATTCTTGTTGTAATACTGTTATAGACATATTTGGGCACTGCAACCCCAATCTCATATGTCCATAAACCAAGGGCTTCTAAGCCCCTAAAAGTGTTGTTTCATACCCTAAAGTAGCAAGGTCAGCTGATTACATCATCTCCCAGAAGTTCTCCCTAAAAAACTACTCAGAATTGGTCAAAACAGGACCATACAGACTGCTCAGTGCTAACAGTACGATGCATCTCACCTGCCACATGCAAAAAGTGCGATGCATACTGAAAAGCCCTTCTGTAGGGTGTGATGAGCAAGAGAAGACAAATGGCAAAGGCAGTTGGCTAGATGGAAACCCAAAGAATCTTCTAAAACTGCCCATTTGACACTTGCCTCTCTGAATTCACCCAGGGATGAGTAAGAGATCATGAATCTCCAAGTGGAACCAAGAACTGTCAGAGAGAGAGGACACTAATCAAAATCCTAGAAGCTGACTCACCCACCTGCAAACATCTATATATGGATCCCTCATCCTAGAGATCCAAAGGCTGGAATTTTGTATTTTGTAAGGAAGTGTTGTTGGTTTCTCTGTGCAACATTGTATTGTTGGGTGATCTAAGCTTTTCATGAGGTGAAGAGGGCTTTCACGCTAGGAGGATGGCGTTGGGTTAGACCAATGGGTTGTAATAATCTCTTCTACTACTTCTATCAATAAAGCTATTCAAGTTTTCCTCCATATTCTTGTATATTTCTGAATATTGTATTGATATATGCATTTGTATGGTTAATATACATCTGATCCTATATTGTTTATGGTTATAGATCTCTATGCTTTGATGGTATTGTGCTGCTTTGACTCTACAGGTGTTCTTTGAAGTGGGACAAGTAAAGAAGGAATGGTGAAGCTCTGTCAAAGGAGGGGGGAAACAAGCAAGGAGCCAAGCGAAAGACTGAGTTTGGTACTCTCTGCTTCTCTTTCATCTATCTCTCATAAAGGAAAACACAAGTAGCTTTAGTTAGTTTGTTTCTAAGATAGCTACCCATCTTAGTGGGACTAGTAGCTCTGAATGGACACTAGTTTTCCCGATAACAAAATGGCGACTCCATTGGGGAGCAAATAGCTTATTTGCTTGTTTCTATTTGTTTGCTTTATAAACTATAGACGGAGCCTGAAGTTAAGCCAGCTAGCCTTCGAACTGCATTTGCTATGCAAGTGCAAAGTAGATCAATGCTACTTCAGTCCATCTTTGGGTTTTGTTTATAAATTGAACAACTAACTTGCAAACATCCTAAGTGCCCTGGTGGTAGGTCAAGTAACCTCATTAGATCAGCCCCTATACTTTGTGTTTACTACCTATCATTAGCTCAGCCTAAACCCCTGAACTTAGCTGCAAACTGTGAGAAAAAACCAAGCTCAGTCTTGTTCCTAGACCATCGCATTGTCTCTCATTGGCAGTCTAGATGCATCGCACCTCACGTGTGTTGTAGGTGAGATGCAACCCTGTTTCCCTGTGTTACAGGTGCGATGATCAGATAAAACTATTTCTGCCTCTAGATTTTGGTTTTTCCTTCATTGCCTTCAGCTTTATTCAGTAGTTTTGCTATCTGTGATCAATATATCACTGTTGAAACTCTCTTCCTTTGCATTATGCAACCTCCATTGATAAAGAATTGTGAATGTTTTTATGTATTTTTAGCCATTTATAGTTCTCCTTTGCAAACAGTAGCTTAATCGAACTGTCGTCTTTTGATTTGAAAGTGTCACAAGTGTCGTTTTCAGTCAAAGAAAAGAATCCTCCTCTTTTTGATAGTCGATTACACTTTTTCTCTTGTGTTTGATTTGAATTAATAGTATTTCAAGTGTCAAAAGTAGTTTTCAATTCAAAATCGCAAAGTGTCGTCTTAGTCTTCCTTTCATTTTTTGAAAAGAAAATTGTTAGTACTGTCGCTTTGAAAGAAAAATAGTTTAGATCTGTACTTAGCATTATTTTTGTCATTCACACATTAAGAAAGTGGAAAACAAATACATGCATGTGCATTTGCATTTAGACTGCTTGTGGAAGTTGATTTAGGACAGTGCATCTTAGTGTGTGCTCTCTGCTCTATGTTGAAAGGATTTTGCTTCTCTTTCCTTAGTAGCTAGGATTTTCATTGCAAAAAGAAAGTAAATGTCTATTTATCATCTTAGATTGCATATTTAGGATTTGTATATCTACATCACGCGGTGAACCTTAAAGGCAAACTTCTTAAGAAAGATCAACTGTAAGGTAAATTTCAATGAACATAAAAACGCTTTAGAACCTAACACACAATATTTAGAAGTCTAGGCTAGAGACGTATTTCAGCGTCGTAAAGCCTCGTAACTATCGCTTTCATCGTAGGTTGGGTGATTCCTCCTATTTGAGACGACAAGTGCCAGTATGGAATTGTGCTCCCACGTACCATCGAGTATATATTGGGAGACCATAATAGTCTACATCATTTATCCTTAGGAAGCCATGTTTGCCACCTTATCGATCGCAATGCACTAAACACAGCATTTGGGAAGATTGACTGCCGTACTGTAAAAAGTATTATGTAGTTTTGCGATTGGTTTGGTAATCCCTCTGTCTAGATTTCCAGAATAGTCACTTTCATTCCTTTTCAGACTCCTTCATAGAAAAGGTCCATCTGAGCACTTGTCACTTCAGGCTCATTAAAAATCGAAGGCGACTAGAGTCATCTTTAGCTTTTTCTCGACTCTTTAAAATTGAAAAAGCAAGTTGTTTCAAAGCGTCATAAAATTCATTTAATTCGGAATAACATTTTTCCCCTTTTTATTTTGAGTTGATCAAGTAATCCGTAATCGTGGAAGAAAGTCAATCGAAACCCCGTCGTTTGTGGAGACTAACAAGTCAACTGTCTTTGACTCCGGAAACGAAACCATTCTAGGCCAAGCAATCTCGTTTAACTGGGTCAAAGTCTCCTGGTTCGTTTGAAACTCGTGTTTCAACATCCTCAGAGACTCCAGTTACTCCAACTATTTCTGGTATCCCTTCCTCTACAGAAGAAGTTCCACAGTTACAAGAGGAAACTAGAACTGAACTTAGTATAACGGTAAACACTTCTATTCTTGAACCAGCTCCATCTAGGGCTGATTCAGAAGGTGTCACCCCTCCAACATCTATCACTGCAGAGTCTACACCTTCTTCAGCACCATAAATATTTTATGAACTTGACGGTCTACCTCTTCCACCTGGATTGATTGTTATAGAAGAGATTACAGAGGATCTTCCATCTAGTACCCCATTGCATTTTGGAACTGGGATCCACCTATATCCTTCTACGACATAAGTTAGTCATCCTTCATCACAAGTTCCTGTTGAATTGCTAGGAAATCTTTTGGATAGACTCGATATGTCTGAACAACCATCGACATCTAGGACTGTGTCATCTGACATAATAGCAGTAGAACCTCTTGCCACCACTCCGACAATGTTCGCTAGTATACCATCTGTCCCAACTAGCTCTCAACCACTAGATGAAGTCCACCCAAGGACTGTTTCGACAGTATGGTCTGTTCTCATTTGTTCGTCCGGAATAATATTTGGAATTTCTTATGTTGAGTCTCAGCAAATTGATCCTTCGTAACAGTATCAATTTGGGTAGTCCAGTCTCCAGAGACCAATCTTTCCTTTGAACATTAGATTGCCGCCATATGGGGGGCAGTATGCCCTTTCATTGTTCCCTCTAAGAGAACAACCATATGAGAATTCACAATAGAATTCGGGTCAAGCTGGAATCACATCCAGTGGTTGGGTTCCAATACTGCCTCAACAACCAAGAGTTGTATATTCAATGCAACCAAGTCTACCTGTGTTGAATATCCCCACTACACCGGCTATTGTGATGGTGTCGCAAGTACAAGCATTGCCTGTTGTATGCCAACCTCAAGTTTCTCAGGTCGTAATATAACAGCCTCTTGTCTCCACGACATAACCACAATCTTCGATTAGTGGCTCCTTAACTGGAGTGAATCAGGTTCAAACGGGTACTATTACCCCTCATCTTGGTCAAATATCCAGTATTGGACAACAACAAATGACTTCACAACCATGGCTGGTGCAACATCTACAACCGCAATTCTAACAAGCTTACTGAGGACCTGAGCAACAAAGCTTTGCGGGTAATGGGCAGCCGTATATTCAAAACAGTCACCATCAATCATATCATAATGGTTATGCCCATCAACCTTATCAAAGTTATCAGCAACAAATACATTATGCTGGTATGCAAAGACCCACTGCTCAGGTGATCCCATCTTACCCTGGGTATGCTTCGCCAAACCTGAATCAATAGTTGCCTTTCATTGCAACTTTAGAGTTACCAGATCTAAATCGGCTAAAAAATGATCCAATTGCTTACACCCCTTGGTGGCCGACGATTCCTCATAAACTTCCGTCATATATTCCTAAATTTAATGGAAATTCAGGTGAAGATCCGTCGAATCATGTGATGACCTTTCATCTGTGGTGTTCATCCAACACTCTCAATGATGATTCGATTAGGCTTTGCCTTTTCCAACAAACGTTAACTGGTCCGGCAGCAAAATGGTACATTGAATTTCCTAGAGCTTCATTCAATAACTTCAATGCCCTTGCCACCACTTTTTTAACCCATTTTTAGTTACCAATAAGGTATGAAACAGGAACAGAGCTTCTTACCAATTTCAAGCAGATGACAGCCACTCACATATCTAACCATATTCACGAGTGGCGACGTCGTTATAGAATGGTAAAAACATATGTTCCTAATCAACTGCTAGCTGAATGGTTTATTAAGTCATTGTTACCTTCTATTACAGAAGATGTGGCTAGGGGGGGGGGGTTGTCACTGAAGAGCAAGTCATTGCTCGTGCGCAATATCTAGACCTGATATATACTCAGTCTGGCACGCTCTATGACAAAATCCTAGATGCTCCTAGACCAGAGTTTTCCATTCCTCCTCCTCCTAAATCAAACAAAGACTCTCATGCTGGCGATGGTGTGATAGGTACAACCAGCACGAAAACTGCAAAGGCTACATCTAAGAAAGCCCATATGGTTTTTGGTCAAAATGCAAATGAAGAACTTCTTGCCTCGAAGGTTAATGCCATGTCGACTGACAAAGGCAAAAAACTGAAGCAACCAGGGGGCAAGAAGAAAGGGAAAAGCAAAAAGAAGAAACAGGATGATTCGTCTTCTGAAAAATCTTCTGCAAACCCTTCTAGGCAAAAGAAACCTGGTCATCCATGCTTTATATGTGATGAGGATCATTGGACGAGAGACTGTCCGCATAAAGCTGAGATTAAGAAATTCTTTAAGAACTCAAAAACCTCAGCGGTATTGACTGATCTGTTTCTAAACCCAGAAACCAATCTGGTTGCTAGCGACAATGCTTCCCCATCCCAAGTACTTATGTTGTCCATTTCGAAACAACAAAATGATGCTTTGATATCGACAAGGAATAAAGATTACAGGAACCCACACTATCGAACAACAAGGCTACTAATCAACCTAGTAGTTCAACAACAACTTCGACCGAAGTTGTGCCACCCATCATTCTTGAGCTAACAATAAAGCCGCCAAAGGGAGTAGTACACAAATCGACATTTAATCCTCATGCCAGAGCAACACAGAATTATAATATAGTAGAGGACCTGGCCCAATTGCCATCCGCTATGTCGACACTTGAAGTATTGCAAAATTGCCCCTCCCAAAAGCAGGCTCTATTATCAGCAATAGGTGGGATTGACCCAACGGATTCCAATCTCGTGGCCTTTAATCACAAAGGATATGAACCTTAGTTACCAGCTCAACTCACTTTCCTCATTCAAGTGAAATCCCTCAACACAACTGTGCATCGAACGATTATTGATGAGGGGGCATCTACCTGCATTATGTCAATGAGTTGCTGGAACACATTAGGATCACCACCCTTGTCAAAATCATCAACGAAATTAAAAGCATTCGATGGACGAACATACACCTCGTACGGGATTTTAAGTAACTTGCAAGTTGAACTGGGGGGCAAAACAATAGAAATTGATGTTGAAGTTATCGATGGAAACCTCGATTACAACATGCTACTGGGAAGGCCATGGATTTATGCTATGGCCGCTATTGTGTCAACATACTTCAAAGAGATTGCATTTCCTTTTCAAGGAGGAATCACAATTGTTGACCAACAAACCTTCCCCCCCAACAGTTCATAAGTTACGGGAAGCATCCTGATGATCCATAGAAGCTCTCAATCGCTTCAAAATATCGGAGTAGGCCTCCTAAAAGACCCTACTTTGATGGGTACTTTTTCCCTACCGCCTCCAAACAATCTGGTGGAAGTGGCAACGGTGGGAACCTGCAATATGGTATCTTCTACTCAAAGGATTTCCGAACACGATGTTAGCATGGATCATCGCCAGGTTTTGCCTCCAAGCCCAATAGAAATATTGTAGCAATCAATGTTCTCGGCCTGGGCAGCAAACTCAAATCAACACTCATCAAGTGTTTGGATAGATAGGTCTAAGGAATATGGTACCTCTTCAGATCCTTGGTCACATGTACATTCTACAGACGAAGGAATTGTTCAGTCAATGATGATAGAAGAGGTGCCATGGGAAGATTACCACCATCATTCCCATCTTTCAGATTACAACAAAGATTGTTCTAGGGACCTTAATCATCCTTCAGTTTTTTATTTTCTATCAAATACTGTAAATACGGTGGATTCCGAGCGAAATCTGTCCAATATTGAAGAAACTATCACCATGAATATCTCGACCAAACCAGATGTTGTAGAGAATATTCATGTTAGCAAATCTTGTTCTTTTTTAGAACTAGAAGTATATTATGCTCTCTTTCGCGAGTTCAGAGATGTCTTTGCATGGTCGTATGAAGAAATGCCAGGAATTGACTCGAGCATAGTTGAACACGAAATTAGGATGTATCCAGATGTCAAATCGGTACAACAACGGCTTCGGCAGGTGTACCCGAAGAAAGCCGCTGCCATCAAGGCGGAAGTTGAAAAACTTCTACATGCTAGTTTCATTTACCCGGTTCCTCTAACTTACTGGGTATCGGATATTGTTCCTTTAATGAACAAGCAGGGAACGATTAGAGTGTGCGTCAATTACAGGGATGTAAATCAAGCTTGTCCAAAGGACAACTACCCTACGCCCTTCATCGACCAGATAATTGATGAATGCGCTGGATGTGAAATATTTTCGTTTATGGATGGGTAATCTGGGTATAATCAAATAAATATCCGCCCACATGACCAGTCAAAGACTGCATTTATTTGTCTGTGGGGCACATTCACGTACCGCAAGCTACCTTTCGGTTTAAAGAACGTAGGGGCAACTTTTCGGAGGGCTATGAATTACACCTTCGATGACATCAAGAACATCGTTCAACCATATCTCGACGATCTTCCGGCTCATTCGCGAAAGCGAACTGATCATCCGCAACACTTGAGAGCTATATTTCTACATTGCCAACACTATAAGGTAAGACTCAATCCGCACAAATGTGTGCGTTGTGTCGGTTCTGGTCGTTTACTTGGCTTTGTGGTTTCAAAGGACGGGATTCATCTCGACCCATGTAAGGTTCAGGCAATCATCGATATGCCTCCACCTTCAAATTTGCTTCAGATTCAGAAACTCCAAGGGAAAGCAAACTTTCTAAGGAGGTTCATTCCAAATTACGCCGAACTTGTTAAAGGTTATATGCGTCTATTGAAAAAAGTTCCCTTCAACTGGGATTAGGCTGCGCAATCTTCCTTTGATTCTCTAAAGGAATCCCTAATAAAAGCATCATTAATGTATGCTCCTGACTATCAAAAAGACTTTAACCTATATCTAGCTACAACATATATGACCATCACAATGGTTTTAGTTCAAGAAGACAATGGAATCGAACATCCTGTCTATTATTTAAGTCGAAACTTAAATGATACAGAAAGCAAGTACTCCTATGTTGAAAAGCTAGCTCTCGCAACTGTTCAAGCAGTACAGAGATTTAGACACTATATCCTCTTTCGTAAAACTACCATTTTGTCAGATTGCAACCCTATGACTTACATCTTGTCGCAACAGTTGCTTGGGGGCAAATATTCAAAATGGATAACTATTTTGCAAGAGTTTGATCTAGAATTTGTAAAATCCAAATCAAAGAAATCTCTAGTTTTCACAGAGTTACTATGCGACTTCCTATCGTCGTCCAACGATTCAACATCCAAAGCAACAATCGTGGATGAATCTTTGTTTATGATATCATCAAGCGATCCATGGTATGGAGATATAATCATCTATCTCCAAATCCAAACATATAGGCCTAATACCTCTCGCTCAGAACAACGACGTACTTGATACCAAGCAAAAGACTACATGATCGTCGGTGATACACTTTACTGTCGTGGTATCGATATAGTTCTACGAAGGTGCCTCACCCATGAGGAGGCCGAAAAAGTCTTGAATGATTGTCATTCAGGCACATGTAGGGGGCATCAATCTGGTTATGCTATGACACAAAATATTTACGAGCAGGTTACTTCTGGCCAACAATGTTCAAAGATTTCATAACCGCAGTCAGAAGTTGCCATGCTTGTCAAATCTTCGACTATAAAACTAGAATACCACCTACGCCTCTGCATCCAGTAGTCGTTGTTGGGCCATTCACCAAATGGGGCATATATTTCATGACATGCAACCCCACCTTGGCTGGGGGGCATGGGTATATCATAGTCGCAGTTGACTATTTTACAAAATGGGCCGAGGCGATGCCTACATTAAACAACAACGACGAAATGACTTCTCTTTTCTTTTTCAATTATGTAGTCTCCAGATTCGGTGTTCCACAAGCTATAGTCACAGATCATGGATTGCATTTCCGCAATCACATGATGGTTGAATTGGTTGCCAAATTAGGACTGTCCCACGACAACTCTACTCCGTATTATCCCCAAGCTAACGGGCAAGTTGAGGTGATCAACAAAGTCCTGAAGTGCATGCTGCAAAGGATGATTGGAGTCCATAAATGGAGTTGGCACCTAATCTTGTACTCGTCCTTTTGGGCATACCGGACACCAGTGAAAAATGCGACTGGATTTACACCCTTTTAGCTGGTGTATGGCCTGGAAGCAGTCTTACCAATTCAGTGTGAAATTTCGTCTCTCAAGTTCGCAGTCGACCTTCTCCCCAGAACTTCAGAGGAAGAGGCTCTTTTCTTGGAATTAATCCAATTGGATGAAACCCATCGTGACGCCGCCTTAGCTAACGAAGTGCATAAGAAACGAGTCAAGGCACAGTTTGACAAGAATGTCAAGCCCCGTGTCTTCTCAGAAGGTGACCTGGTCTTACTTTACGATCAAGAATCCGATAAATTGGGAGCAGGAAAGTTTCAGTCTTTGTGGATGGGTCCCTATATTGTTAAGTGTGTATTAGCAAAAGGAGCCTACGAGCTAGTAGATTACGATGGGATTCCACTATCTCAACCCCAAAAGGGGTTGTACCTTAAGCGTTACTATGCTTGACTAAGCATAGTAATCTCTTCATATGCTTTTGTTACATTTTTGTTTTTGTTAAGAGTGATCGTTTTGTTTAGGTAATCCACTTTTGCATTTGTTGCAGATGTTGAACCTATTGGAATCATTTATTGGATACACTGACGGAGCGAGTCGTAGTACGCGGAACCTATCTTCTGCAACCTGGGACATCTTTGATCCAAGCGGCGAGTTACTATGTTTCAGAGGGGTATGTATTAAACAATCAACGAACAACATCTCTGAATATAGTGCATTGATAGAGCTCCTCTCTGATGCCATCGTGCATGGCATACGCTGACTTGTCATCAAGCTAGACTCACAACTCCTCATTCTACAACTTACTGGCATCTATTCCATTCGGAATCCAGCTATCTATCGCATGTTCCTAAGGGTCAAGATTATGGAAAGGCAGTTTGATTCTACTCAATATCAACACATTTCCGGAAGCTTAAACACATTAATTGTTTCATTAGCAAATTATGTGTTAGATAGACATTTGCAACATTTATAAAAGAAAAGCATTTATATGAACATTTGCATCAAGATCATGTAACTTAACCAAAATAAAGCTTCGAAAATAAAAAATATATATAAATGTTTATAGTTTTTACATAGTGTTCTGTGTCCAGGAAAAAATTGGACATACAACCCAAAAACTCAAAAATGCAAGGAAGCACCCTAGACTAATGGTGCTGGTGATAGCAAGTCATTGCCCGTGCGATCATACGTAAGAGCCTAGTCCATCAGCTCGGCACGCCAGTGGTATGGCGCTGTAATCTCAGAGGTAACTCATCGGTCCTCACATCCTAAATACCAAGTTTGGGACCCTCGATCTGATCCTGTAATACTGCAAGGGTCTCAGCTACATCCAGATTGCAAAGGACAGCCCTCCCTACAGCCTCCCCTGCTAGAACGGTAGCTGCTACTCTCGGACGCACTGTTGGTCGCACTGTACCAATATCTACATGAATACATGAGTTTTGACTAGTCTTGATGAACATTTAAAAAACACAAGAACATTATAAAAGAAATAAACAGAGACATGGTCAAATATTTTTTACCTATGACACCCCACTACTTGCTAGCTGGCAGCACCAAATCTGGGTCAACCCGGAAGTCCATCCCGACATATGGATACTCGGCATAAACCATCTGCTGATGGTTGAACCACTCGAAGAAGGCATCAGAGAATGAAACATGTGATTGACCAACATGTCTGGCCATAAGCTCAACCCATCTCTGCATCCGTGGCTGAGTCAGTGTTGGCAAACCGAGTGAAATGTACTGTGGCTGCATTAGTGGGATCTTCTCCAAGGCGAAAGCGGTCAGAATAGAACCATAACCAAAGTTCTTGGATCTTCCCTTTTTCACCTTGGTAAGTTGTTCTTTTATCACCAGAAGTACTGCATCACACCAGTTGAATACCTTTGGTTCAAGGCATTCCAAGGCATACTGCATATAGGACCTGTTGGCCAAGTGAAGAGCCGCGCTGCCAGCCAATCTCGCAAAGGTGAATAAGATAGTCCTCAAGGACCAATCAGTGACATTTCGGATAGTGATCTTGCCATCCCTACTCAGCTGAAATCCATCTCTACAGTATCGACGAATATAATCCCTCACGAATTCAGCCCCACGGGCGGAACCTGATAATTAGAGAGGGGCGCCACACCTCGATAAACCGATCAAAAAGTAGATATCCTCAACAATCAAAGGGATGGATTTACCTCTAATATGGAACACTTGGTTGGTATGATCACATGCATTGAGGAAATATTGCAACAAGTTGATTTGTTGGCTCATGCTAGATATGCGGAAGAACTTGAGCAAACCACAATTCAGCAATGCAGTTACCATACTCAGATCATGTAAGGAAACCATGCCCTCTTCTTCATGCTCACATTCACACCATGTAACAACCACCTTGCTCCGATGAATCTTTGAAAAGCAAATAAGAGAAGAATTAGGATCCTAATTTGGCAAAATACAGGCAAAATTTCCATGAAAAATCAGTGCAAAAACTTTTCTCCTTGCGCCCATTGCACCCTAGCTGTGTACTGGGTGGGATGCATACCGACTGGCCAATGGCCAGCCTAGTATGCATCGCACCTTTCGATGTATACTAGGTGTGATGGGGAGAGAACGAATTGTTCAAACCCCAGAGGCTCAGGAAAGCAAGAAAACATGCTCAGAATCAGAAAGGAAAGAATGCAATTGAAGAGCTCAGGTTTAGCTACTACCTGGTCCAGACGGCACTAAAAATCATCCACAGAATCTCTCAGAATCAACTGATGAAAATTCAGGGGGAAAAGCACCTCCAAAGCTCCAACAATCCCAAATTCAAATGAAATGGTAAAATGAAGGGTAAAAACTACTTTTTAGTTACTTTTCACATAATTCAAGTAAGGTATTACTTTTTAAACTCATTTTTTAAGCATTTATTCTCATTTCTAATCAGTTTGATGGAGCAATTGAACAGGTAGTATGACCGTCAAGAGAACATAGTGTTAATGGTGAATCCAACATTAATGACCATTATCACGAGTAGTTTTACGTGAAGTTGAAGCTCGTTAAAAAATAAACCTAGCAATGAGCATATGTTCCGCTAGAGTTTAAGCTCATTAAAAAATGAACCCACCTTCGGTAAATAACCATTGTGATTGCATAATTATCAGCTTTTGAGCCTTGGTCAAATTCTTAGCATCACCTCCACTCTTTTTAGCCGATCATACACCTCCATTTGATTGTTTACCCCTTTTGAGGAACAGCTGTGACGAGTGATTCTATTAGCCATCTTCTTTACACTGTCGTGATTGAAAAGTTCCAAACCTTACCCAGAACCAGCTGCTATCCGCAAACATCACTCGTTCCTCCGAAAACGAGTCTCCTTTAAGCTCTTTTCATTTGACTCGTAAAATATGAAAAGATTACTGAGCAATTGGCCTCTCCAGCGCATTAAAGTGATTGGAAGTGCCATCCCTCCTCTAGATTTTGATCTTTTTGGACCTGAGGGATCATTACACAAAAAGATCAAGCGCTTGTCTTGTTCGGCTCATTAAAACTATCGAAAAGTCATCCCTTTCGTATTATTTTATACTCTTTCAGCCTTAAGGGATTATATTACGAAAAAGGAATACTGGAGTTTCCTTTTGTCTCTTTTTAGACTCTCTAAAATTGAAAAGAACCGAGTTATCTTTGTCGTTAAAATCATTAAAACAATAGTGACAAACTTGTGCATGTAGACAAGAGCGAGTTTCACTGTCGTTGGGCTCCTTAAAACATAGCGACGGGTTTGCCCGAAGGGCAAAAAATATAACAAGCATATGTTATCCTCCTCAAGCTTGACAAAAATAAAGAGGTACTAGTCAGCAATGACTGGGGAAAAATTGGGAAGAAAACTTGAAGAAACTTTATTGGTAGCAGGTCACTCTTGAACGTGACACTTTCACTCCATCACCATGATTGAGTCGGGTTGGGTTATTCCGTTCACTGGTCATATCGCCATTGGTCCTCCGTACCATCCATTTTTGGGGTTAACACTACCAATCCATTTTAGTGTCGCCGATATGTTCAAGAGAATTCGCTTAGAGAATTCACCAACCCAGCTTATGTCTCATCCGCTGCAATACCTTCACGCTTCATTCTTTAATGACCGCCACCCTAAACCTTGTATCATTAGATCGTTTTCACCTCCACAAAATCATTTGCTCTGTTTTGTGTCGTAGATGTGGGATTCATTAAGGCCCTCCTATGAAGAGTCGCTTCTTGTCGACCTCAACTCATTATCCAAGAAGTCGACTTAGGAACAACCCTTTCAGTACTTTGAAGCTTGCATACCTCAATGACAAGTTTCTCACTTCCGGCGACAGGTTTACATCAATGGCCTTTGACCGAAAGATTTTGTGTGGTGTTCAACATCGACTCATGTATTCACACCACACAAATTGTACTGCAGTACCTTGAGGGTCATTATCATTATCGGTGATTCCTCTCGCGCCTGTTAACAACTTACATCATTGGTAGGTAATCAGGTGATGTCTTTCCATGTTCGACGTCAGAACATCTTTTCACATGGATCGACTTGTACCTCAGATGAAGATTGAATGAGTTTGAAGACCCCAGATCTAGTTTCATCCTTCCGGGCTGTGATATATTTAAGAAAATAAAGACATCAAATGTACATCATAGCTGCACATATAATCATCCAAGCTAAGGGATGATGGCTCTACCATAATCATCAGTATGCCATACACACGATTGTCTGTCCTATGTACATGAAAATGAATTTATAAAGCTAAGCATGGGAATTCCCGCCTCAGCTAGATCATGAAAATATTATGAAGATAATGTATTGTATTGTATCTTATTACAAGTCACCTTCCAGTTCGAAAAACCTCGGATCCTCATGATAAAGCATTTCACCTAACATCAAAAGATTTATGACCTCATGCTTTAGGAGGCAACTGTTATAGACATATTTGGGCACTGCAACCCCAATCTCATATGTCCATAAACCAAGGGCTTCTAAGCCCTTAAAGGTGTTGTTTCATACCGTAAAGGAGCAAGGTCAATTGATTACATCATCTCCCATAAGTTATCCCTGAAAAACTACTCAAAACTGGTCAAAACAGGACCATACAGACTGCTTAGTGCTAACGGTGCGATGCATCTCACCTGCCACATGCAAAAAGTGCGATTCATACTGAAAAGCCCTTCTGTAGGGTGCGATGAGCGAGAGCAAACAAATGGCAGAGGCAGTTGGCTAGGTGGAAACCCAGAGAATCTTCTAGAAACTGCCCATTTGACACTTGCCTCTCTGAATTCGCCCAGGGATGAGTAAGAGATCATGAATCTCCAAGTGGAACCAAGAACTGTCAGAGAGAGGACACTAATCAAAATCCCAGAAGTTAACTCACCCACCTGCAAACATCTATATATGGATCCCTCATCATAGAGATCCAAAGGCTGGAATTTTGTATTTTGTAAGGAAGTGCTATTGGTTTCTCTATGCAACATTGTGTTGTTGGGTGATCTAAGCTTTTCATGAGGTGAAGAGGGCTTTCATACTAGGAGGATGGTGCTGGGTCAAACCAATGGGTTGTAATCCTCTCTTCTACTACTTCTATCAATAAAGCTATTCGAGTTTTCCTCCATATTCTTGTATATTTCTGAATATTGTATTGATATATGCATTTGTATGGTTAATATACATCTGATCCTATATTGTTTATGGTTATATATCTCTATGCTTTGATGGTATTATGTTGCTTTGACTCTACAGG
>APFE030710204.1:4754-68556 GCA_000404065.3 Pinus taeda | reverse complement strand
CAAACAGACTCAGATAAATCATATGACAAGGATTGCTCCGCCAACAACTGATACCACCGTTCTACCCCGAGGGAATTCGCAGTTTTCTTTCACAAAATTTTGATTATAACTTAATCACCTTTTGTCATTAAGAATGAAACTTCCTCTCTCGGCCAGATTCGAAGCTATAACCATAACCTACAGCTTTGAAGAATCTGACCAGATGGAATAGCTCATGTTGCAGCCAAGAACGTCGAGTCATGAACCCGTATCTTCATGGTAACTACTTATTTGTGTAATTAAAAAATAAATTGCAGAAATCTCAGAGTAAAATTAAACGATTCTGTACAACCTCGTTTCATATACCAGCTACAACTCCTTTCAATGCATAGGAACCAGCAGTCATATGTCAAATCCGCTCATATATCAACAGCGTTACCTTCAGGCGTTCCTTGTCAGGGAGCGTTTCTTGTCAGACAGTGTTTCTCCTTTAGGCACTGGACAGAGGAGCAGAAGGCAGGCAGTGCAGGTGTGGCAGACAGAATGCAGATAAGGAATATGGAGGAGCAGCGCAGGTATATGCAGGAGGTGGCACCTAAATTCTAGCTGAGAAAATATTCATAAGTAATGGCAGAAACCATAAAACAAATGGTTCAAATATCAGCAGGGCAGGATATCGCCCGGTCTTATACCATGTTAAACACACATGGGGAGCGAGAAAGATGTAAAAGATAAAACATGCAATACAATTTTATTAACAATTTGATATACATTTATAGTACATGTGGTGACCGTTGGGATTCACATCCCAAGGTCCCTTGGACTGCTTTGTCCATTCGGCTTCCACACTAACCCATTAAGGATTAGGTGTCCAACACCTACTCCATAACCTCCATCTTTAAATTTTCATTTTCCAAAGCTTAGTGCATTAATGTGTCTTCTAAAAGTTTTTTGTGGTTTGAATTTATTGATTTTATTTGATTGGAACTTCCAAGTCGACCCCCTTGAGCAAATTTTTTTATCATGCTTCGAAGAGACAAACTTTTTTTCAACCACTTTGGTTAGAATTTATTGATTTTATTTGATTGGAACTTCCAAGTCGACCCCCTTAGAAATTTTTTTATCATGCTTTGAAGTGACACACTTTATTTTCACTACATTAATTTAATTTGGGGTTTTCGTTACATGAAAATCCTCATTGTGACTTCAAAGTATTAGGCTACGTAAATTCCTTTCGTAATGTAGTTTGAAGCAAGATCTAATTTCCTTCAATTATATCCTATTGTTACAAGAAATCTTCATTTTGATTTCAAAGTGTTAGGCTATCTTAGTTGCCTATTCATAGAATAGATTTATTTTTTTTAATGTAGTTTGAATCTCCGTGTTTTGTCAAAGTTCGTGAAAGAAATAATTTAGAGAACAATTTTTTCTTAAGTTATCATGAAATAAACAATTTAGGGAACCACTTTTCTTAAGCTATTTTTATTTAATTAATTTATGCACATGAAAATAATGATAAATTGCTTTAGTTTTATGTTATTATCATATTAATGTGAAAATAATTAAATTTGTTCTCACTTACATTTCTTGTTTCCATAGCAATAATTAGATAAATTTTATTTATTTATTATTCCTTAATTATTTCAATATTCTCTTGGAAATAATTTATTAAATCACTATTTAATACTTATAACGCATTTGACCATAGAAATAATCAAGGAATAATAAATATTTTTTGTTCATTAATTATTTCACCAACTTCTATTGATTAATACAGTTAATTATTTTTTTAGTTAGATAACTAAATAAATGTTATTGACCATTTCTTTAACCTTTTCCCCTCCGAAAAAATAATACTAGAAATTGCACCACTTGTTGCAAAGGAATGCCAAGGTATTGGGAGACCATGACTTTTTAAAATCTATCAAATATTGTTGTTGGAACTTGAAAAACTAAACTATATTTGAAGATTAAGAGGCAATCTATCTTGAAAATGTTAAAGGATGTGTGAATTTGGCATAATATAACTAATTTAAGGATGTGTGAATTTGGCATAATATAATTGATTTATCTTTATCTTCTAGCTTTGAATGGTATTTTGTTTACTAATTTGTATCTTCAATAATTTTTTATATGTCAATTTTTTTCCAAATTCCTTTTACAACATCTTGTGCACTTGCTAATATATTCCAAAATAAAAAACTCTCCATTTTACAATTCTCCAATTGTACAACTTTTCGACGATACATACTTGACACTTTCATCACCATTTAATTAACATGTATATTCCAAAATTAAAAAAAAACTCCTCATTTTACAATTTTCCAGTTGTATAACTTTTCGAGGACACATAATTGACACTTTCATCACCATTTAATTAACACGTTTTCTTGGGTAGCGCAAGCCACTCAAATTTGCAAAAGCACCAGGTACATCTGAAAGCTTGTGACACATTTATTGTTGTGAATTCACATTTTATATTTTTCCATTAATTTTGAACATAAAAATTAAATATCAAGAAGATATTCTAAGTGAATCGTAAAAGAAAAAAATACAACATGTGTGACACTTTTAGACAATTCTTTTAATTTATTATTGTGAATGCATATTTTATATTTCACTATTAATTTTGAATATAAAAATGCAATGTCAAGGAGATATCGTACCTGAATCATAAAAACAAAACTACAATGAAATCCACACACTTATTGATCAGTAAGACAAATTACCCACTAGTTACAAAATTTAATTGTGAAATCCACTAACTATTGTGTCAATGGGTAGTTCCTATGGATTTCACTAATTTGAAGAATATCACAAACTCTAACAAAATGGAGAGAGTTTTCATTCATTTCCAATTGATGAATATCACAAATTGTAAGGTTCTCCGACCAAAATAACAAAAGATACATTAATATGGAAGCGATGGATATCACTATTTATGAGGTGCACTGACCAAAACAAAGTGTTTACCTTAATTTCCGAGTGATTGCACTCATAATTGTTGATGGACGCGAACCAAAAGAATTTTGAGAAATTCACATTAATGGAAGAATAGAATATCCATCTCCTATGTCATCTCTACTTAGATTTTTTTCAATGGTATGGAGGTTCTTTCTCGAATTAATCTATAGGAGGAATTCATATCATTATTGTAATTCCTCAAAACATGTTACGTAGTTTTGATTATAAAATGATCTCTTCCCTCTCAATTTCCTATGCAGTCATTTTTCTACTGGTTATTTATATCGATATGATCGGATTGGATCCTAAAATACAAAAGTGTATGTTGAATAACTAATGAAACTCTTGTTATTGACTGCAATTATTTCTTTGAATGGATTCCTCAAAAACTTTTGAGCCATACAAAAGGATTTTTTTAATTTTGACCGAGTCCATTCAACAGGATTATCTTAAGCAATACATTCTGCGTAAGTTCCTTGAAATTGATGAAATTAAATAAATTTTACCACACGAACCCCTTAAAATTGTGTAAAATAAGTAGCATAAAATTAAATTTGGAATACAAATTAATGCATTTATTATTTGAAAACTACAATCTTCTTGAGATTGAAGCTTCCTTTCACAATGTTTCCACAGACAGTGGCTTTCTTGGCCTATTGAATTGAAAGATAAATAAATGTGCAAGTTTTAGCATCTGGATTTTGGATATATATCATAGTTTCACATCTTGATAGATTTCAGAAAGTGGTATGTGCTTTGGAAGGTTGGGCATGGTAATTATAGTTTAAGTTATACCACCGGTTCAAAAAAATTATAATGTAAGTTATTGTATTGCATTTTGCTTGATTACCCAATGTCTCCTCTGTTTTGATTCAATTGCATTGATGTTGTGTTATTGCATTGTGAGTGAAGATCACACATCTAAGCGATTGCTAGTCTTTGGGAGATTTTGATTGTCTTTTGCATAGATCCTTTTAAAAAGAAAAGATTGGAATGACCTTTGAGTTTCTTCTCAAATTTAAACCCTTGGTCTCTCATAATAGAAATGCAATAAAGATGCACAAATTATTGAGGAAATGAAGGATGAACGTGCAAGAAATCAACCAATAGAAATTCAATCTTTATAGAACTTTAAACTTGTCTAAAATAATAGGATTTGTTTACAAACTCAAAATAACTTAAATCACATATTTGTAGAGTTTATTTCAATTTTTTTTATTTTCTTTTAGTTATAACCATGTTTTGTTCCCTTTAATTTTGAAAATAATTATTCTATATTTATTGTTCTTTGTTCTCAGCTAATAAGCAAAAGTTGTGCTACAAAAGAGGAGGCGAAATGGCATTGTGATTACTTTTCTGTTTAACAGCCTAGGTGGTCATGGCTTCATCTCTTAAGAGAATAAATCAAAACAAAATGTTGATGAACTAAAGTAGAGTCCGAGTTTCTTAAATATTTTATGCAAATATTTGTAAATTAAAGGTTGCAGAAAATTGAGGAAACGATTTTCCAATAAAATAATAGATACCTAAAAAATGTCATAGGGAAAAATGAACAAGAAATATAAAAAAAAAAGTCAAATTTAATAGCACTACCCTGTAGATTAAATCCAAAAAACAAGAACTAAAATTTTAAGGGACGTGCATCACCTATTCCCTTGACATTTTTCAACAATTTCAGTTGACTGATATTTTCCTTTTTAAATATTCTAGAAGGTCTTGTTAGGTTCCAAGAATTTTTTTAAGCCATGGCTTGATTCATTTTATTTATAATCGATAAAAATGAGACTATTAGCTAGATGTTATACGATCGTCTGATAGAGGATTTGAATTTTTCTTCGGTGTATGTAACAAAATAGACAACAGGGAAAATCATTCGAGAAAAAGACAACAACAGTACATATCCGTGTGGTCTTATCTTCTCTCTAATATGCCATACGTATTCAGGTTGAAAAGAAATAGACAGGTTAATGTGTTACATATAGGGGTGAAAGGGAAGAACAAAGGAAGAATCAGAGTTTCTTTATAGGAGGTAAATCTAGGAAAAAGGAAAAAACTAATTCAAAAGCTTAGTCTTAAACCCTAGTGTATCCAAACAAATAAATGTCCTGAGTGCATTATCCACGAGACACATCCATCCACCATTGTCATAAAATTCACAATCACCTTAATATGAAAGAGTAGCTCCACAAACTCGAGCTATCCAAAATTATCCTTTCCAAAAAAGAAAATTTAACTACGCTTTTTTTTAAACATGAAAAAGCATAATATATAGTTCCATAGGTATTCAATCCTGAGTGATGTTACATGGAAGAACAGGGTTTCGAGTCCAGTAAGCCTTATGCGAAAAAAGAAAACCTCACAATGAATTTTGTTACATCATTACATGAAGTCTTTGCATGTACTTAAGGGATCTGCCGTAGCTTTTAGTGATTCATTTCATTCATGGAATACCCATAGAATCTTTGGGATTTATGGCAGATAAAGACAAATCCTGGAGTTGATATTCTTGGTCCTCCTGCACCTCATGAGATTGTACTCGAATCTTCAGACTTTAGCATTGCAAATAGTTTTTCCAACAGTCCCAAATCTGAAAACTAAGTGTTTTTGGTGTCGTCAATGACATATTCTAACCATTCACTAGCTCATGGAACATGGTTCCAACCCTTCCACCACCAATTCTCAGTGTACGCATCCATGGCGCCAACACTTCCACCACCAATTCTCAGTGTACTCATCCATGAAATCTACCCTAGGGTTCGATCGTGTGACCTTAGGATGAGATCTTTCACAAATGAGAAGAGATTTCACAAATATTTGGAGTATGGGTGTTTCCCACAATCACCTCAGGATTAGATTCCCCATGAGCTTGAGAGTTAAGGAAAAGTAGTAGAAAAATAATGAGTCGACTTACAATATAGTTCAGCAGAAACTTAAAGAGTCTGCAGGCAGTTAGTTCAATGCGTGGGACACAATGATCCAACTGAAAAATTAATGAGCAAGTTGGTTGAGGACAGTAAATCAAGGATTGGGTGAGTTGGTTGAGTGAAGTAAATCAGTTCACTTAGTGGGATCAACAGAAGAGAACACTTCAATTGTCTAATGGAACACTTTACGGCATAAATATACCAAAAGTGGTTATTTCTTGATTTATTCCAAACTATTTTATTATTTGACTAGGTCGAGTCTTATCAACCATTTTTTTATAAATAAATTTTTTTCTCTACTCTCTTTAAACCTTGATCATTTCATCATCATTATTTTGATATTGTGTCTTTCGAGCTCCCAATAGAGTTCACATTATCATTCTACCCACAATGTATGAATGGAAAGACAAAAGCCATATGCAAACATAAGAAAGGGAGAAAATAACCCTCCCATGGAGGAGAACATGTTAACCCTTACTCATCGTTTGCCCTTATTAGGCGTATTTCATATTTTTAATTAATAATTTTTTACTTTTCTTCCCCATTAGATGTAGTTTGTAATGTTATTTGTATTTTCAGTTTTTTTTACAACTGAAATCTCTCTTTTATTTATTTTCAGCAAATCTAACATTGATATATTTGGCATTACCCCTTAGGGCTTAAAACTTTGTTATTGTGATTAGACTACTTTAATCTATGGTAGGAAGGTTTTTTGGTAACCCTTATACATATTTCTAGCTAATAAATGGCAACCATACTAGGTATGTGAACACATTCATCCTTCGTGGGTTTTTCTATGAGTTATTTCCTTCTTTTTTTTATTAAATTCATGTTAAGTGGTGATTTCATTGAAGAAACTATTATTCTTAATTTCTTTTCATGTCCTATAGGTCATAGCGACCAGCCAATTAGAATATAGAGAAATATGAACAATTCTATGACTAGAAGCTTTAGAGTAAGAGAACAGCTTTTTTCTGTGTTGAAGTGAGTTTGTGAGCATAGGTATTGGCCCATTATGTGAACTCCAATACACTTTCTAGTGCCTTTTCTACCAGAACACAACACTTTTGTTCTCTGTAGTCTTTTTCTTATGTTTTTAGTTTTTTGTCATCATTAGGATTTTGGATACCCCTATTGATATGGCCTTCAACAAATCTTCATATGTTTTGTTATCCTTATATTTTGAGAAAATAAAGAATCTGTTCTAAGGTTTTGCGTAAATATTCAACGAATAAAGTGGGTAATTTTGAACTAGGATCGTGTTGTACTGGATTGAAAAAATTTGTTTCACCATAGTTTGATGCAAATTTAAAATTTTCATTAATACTAAAGTTGGAGATCAAAATTGATCCCCTTCGTTGCCATATTTTGTTTCCTCACCAATCAGATATTTTAAGCCCTTTTGTGGTAGATTTGTTTAAGGTTTTTCCCACCTTAGAAACAACTATTTCTCTGTTTTCATTTCTATAGTAGGTTAGTTTATTGATGGTAGGTCTAATTTTATTATATCCTTGATCCTCCTTTCTCCATTGATAGCTTCCTCTTTCCAGCTTTACAGAATATCCTTATTTATATAGAATCTTCCATCCAAGTTGGAAATAGGTTGTTGTTAGTAATATTTTACTTTCTATTCATTTATAGTAAGTGTTTTAGAAATTTATACAATTTATTTCGAGTTTTCTTTAATTATTTATCATTTATTTAAATGTAAGTCATCACATAATTTCCACTTCTACACATGTACACGACCTTAAGTGAATAGGACTTGGTTCAAATTATCAAACGAAGACCCTAAAATTAACCAATAATTTAAACCACATAGATTAAGCCCAGTTGGGAACGTAAAAAAATTTGTTGGTTAGATTAGGTTTGTTGGGGGGGAATCCATAATGTCCATCAATCACTTTACATTGAAGCATAGTTGGTTGACATTCTAGGGAACATAAAATCCTTCAAAATCTAGTGGCCCAAATCTAGTGCACATGTTAGGTCCCTATAATACTAGTGATTCCCCTATACTATTGTCATTGTAGCCCTTATTGTTATTGTTGTGCCCCTATTTTCCCCATATTGTTATTACCGTGCCCCATAGAAGCCCACTATTCTTACTGTTGTGCCCTTATATTATTATTGTTATGTCGGCTTTGATTATATTGTGTCCCCTTAGACTCCTATATATAGAAAGGAGGTTTTGTCATTTCTATCATCCAAGAATTGTTCATTTGTGTAATGTAAAGGAGGTTTCCCCCTCGAAGAGGATGATTATGAAGTTGTTGACCTATCTTTTCTTTCTTTTTGTGAGATGATTTCTTAACATTTGGTATCAGAGGTTTGGATGCAAGGATTTCGCTGCTCCAAATAGGCCATCATGGAATTTTCACTATAAAGTTTTCTCTATGAAGTTTTAGAAGCTAAAACAACAACCCATTTGAGTGAAAATCGTTTTGAACCTTGGGTCCGAATTTCAAATATTGTATTGCTATATTTATGGAGATATGATATGAGGAAGTTAGAGTTTTTTAAGACTCCCGAATTACATACGAAACAGGCGACTGTGGGAAAATCGTTATAAATTTCTCTCTGAGCATCAGATTGAAATTTCGTAAAACGTTATAGAATGAGAATGGATTGTAGTTTTATGTGTAGCGTTTTCAGATCCGAAGGTCAAAACAGTGACACATGGTACATCGTTCAAATTCACTCTAATGAAGAATTACATAATCGGGTCATCTTGGGAGATTGGGCATAAATCTTTCTTAGAGAATACGGTTTTGATGAGAATGGTGGCATTGTAAAGAGGATTCAGATGGCTACCGCAGGAAGAATTTTCAAACTTTGGAGATCCGCAATTTCAGAGATACAACAGATTCAATATCGAACTTCTACAAAGCGAAAAATGTGTGTAGTCTTTTTAAAATTTTGCATAAGTTTGGGTTAAAAAGTTACTTTGAAGTTCAAAGGGCATAGTGAAGAATAATTATCATTAATTGATGCCCCAAAGAAAGAAAATGGAAACACCTAGTAAGAAACTAGAAATCGCTAGCATGATTGATGAAGAAGAGGAAGAAATGCAACATGATATATTAAAATTACAAAACCAAGTGCAACAAATTTCATTCTCACAAAAGGTAACAAAAGCTAAGATTGATGGTTTAAAGAAAGGTGTGGAATCTAAGATGAATGGTGTGGAAGCTAAGATGAATGGCGTGGAAGTTAAGATGGATGGTATGGAAGCTAATATGAATCACATGGATGCTAAGGTGGATGGTATAGAAGAAAAATTGAAAGGCGACATGGAAGATTTGAAGATAGATTTGACTAAGTTGCTACAAGAAATGCTTACTGATGGTGAAAGGGTAGTAAAGGAACCTCATGATGACAACAAAAGAAATGTTAATCATGATTTCATATACTCTAGCATTGGATTGAAGACCCACCATGTTCCAAAGATCGATATGAGGAAGTTTGATGGCAAGGATCCCGTAACATGGATACTACAAATGGAGCAATATTCCAATCTCCATAATGTCCAAAACACAAAAAAAAATACTCATTGCAACTTTATATTTGGAACCAAATCAGTTTTTATAGTATTGATGGCTTTACTCTTGTAAACAAATTGTCACTTGGGAAATTTTTATGGAATAAATGATAGCACATTATGAGGATACAAAAATCAACAATTGTTTTAGCCAATTGATAAACCTCAAACAAAAGGGTTCAATGATGGAGAACATTTAGGACTTCCAAAAATTGAACATGAGGGTAAAATATATTCCATAGGATCATAGGATTGATGTGTTCATAGGGAATTTAAAGGATAAGATCGAACATGAGGTTCGCCTTTGGGAACTTGACTCATTGAAAAAGGCATTCAGGTTGGAAAGAAAAATGGAAAGCAAAATTATGGAAACAAGGAAGCCTACCACTCACAACTATAAGGATGGAAGTGTTGTTTCCCCTAGCCTTCCACAACCTACACGGTTGACACCCCAATAATTGGAAGAAAGAAAGAGAAAAAGGGCTTTGTTACAGTTGTGATAGAAAATACACTAAAGTTCATAAGTGTGCAGAGAAGAAATTATTTTACATAGATTGTGAAAAGAAGAAAAGGAACAAGAAACCTCAAAAGAAGAGGATATACACCAAGAACAAACCCTAGAGAAAGAAGAAATGAATCTAACCATATCTTGTAATGCATTGGTCGGAATTACAACTCCTTAAACTATCAATATAGAAGGACAGATCAAGAAGAAAAAGTTGATTGTGTTGATTGATTTTGGAAGTACCCATAATTTTATTCATTGTAAGATAGCCAAGGAATTGAATTTCTTACTATATCCAACACCAGAGTGTCAAGTGATGGTTGCAAGTGGAGGAACCATAAATTTTTCTGAAAAGTGCCATAATACGAAGTTATCCATGGGAGAATATTTATTGAATAGTCGAATGCTTTCCATTCCAATGGGTGGTGTTGGTGTTGTACTAGGAGAGTAATGGATACAATCCTTGGGTACAATAGCTTTTAATTTTCAAGAAATTTTCATGAAATTTTCTTCAGAAGGAAAGGAAGTTGAATCAAGAGGTATCGTATGAAATCCAGGAAAGATAATCGGATCTAATGGCATTGAAAAATATTCTAAATAAATAACAACGAGGCGTAATTGCACAATTATGTTTGCTAGAGGTTCCCACATCGAGATCATCTATTTCTCAAGATCTCAAAAAAGTCTTGGACAATCATTCCAAGGTATTTGAGACTACCAAAGGTATCCCACTTATTTGTGATCATGATCAGGCTATTCATTTTACTCCAAGAAGTGTTCCTCCAAACATCGGGCATTACAGATATCCCTATGCCCAAAAGAATAAAATTGAATGTATGGTTGTAGAAATGATAGAGGAACTAGTATAATTCAACCTAGTCAAACTTCTTTCTTCGCTCAGGTAGTGTTGGTGCACGAGAAGGATGGATCATGGTGCATGTGTCCAGATTATACGGAGCCCAATAAGATCACTATTAAAGATAAATTTCCCATTCCTGTCATTGATGAACTACTAGATGAACTGGATGGATCAATTTACTTCACTAGCTCCCACTGCCCACACATTCCAGAAACTACGCAGATTTTGCCTGCCCAACCTTCTTGCAACCTGGATTGTTCCCCTCAAAAACTGCACAGTTTTGTCCTCAAGCTGAGCCAAACCTTATGGACAGTCACTGTCAATCCAGATTGCTTATCGTCATCACCCAGTGACTCTTGCATAGTTTTCATGAGGAGTCCTCGAAACCTCCATATTGCCTTCCAATCTTGTTGCCTCTCCCGATCACCTGCATCCGAAATGATCATATATCGTGGTAGACTACGAGATTTTTGGATTTGATGTCATCTCATCATGAGTGACTGCAGGAACAGGTACACAAACAAATATGGTGCCATGACGAATGGGATGAACGAAGGGAGCATGTGCAAAAGGACGGGTTCACCAACAGATGAACAAATTATGCATGCAAAGAGAGGTGCTTGTGAACAAATGATCATGCAAAGACGTATTCGTGGACGGATGGACAGACGAGCAAACATGCAATATGTGCTCACGAACAGACGAACATGCACCTTTCACGGACAAATGAACCTGTCAAGCCTTCCAACATACAAGCGAGGAACATTGTACAAAAGCAACATCAAGCAAAGCAACGACAATAGAAGACTCCACGCACTTTTTCATGCGGAGGTGAAGATATGATACACCATGAGGACATCCATCACCCAACAACATTGCAGCTTGACATGCACACCAATAGCAGAGTGAATGTACCAGCATTGTCATGTCGAGCCATGTCATGAGTCATGCCGTCCACATCCCTATTGTGGGCCATACTGTCTATCAATGTAATGTAACGTGGAAGTCCAAGAGACCCAGTTGTTGTACAAAGAGTCATGTAAAGTTGAAGAGTCATGGAAGTCAAGCAGTCATGAGGGTAGTCGAACAGCCACAAGGGTCAGTTTCACCCTTGGCTATAAATACCCCCTCATTTGTACATGCATAGGACTTTTCACCTCAGCTCCTTCCACATAGCCAAGAGAGTCTGTAATCTTTTCTTTGAGGAGTAAGTAGTGGCTCCAATGCCCCACCCACGGGTTAGTGATGTATGGTGTAATGATGTGTCTTGGAAATTTTTATTAATTCAGAACCCTGCTAACAAGCCAAAACGTTTTCACACATGTATTGTAATTGTTGTAAGACTAATCTTGAACACTTGTGATGCATGTTGTTTTAACTTGTGTTTCACACTTGAACTAATTCGCTTGTTGTAATACATAATGTATTAATGAAAATGTGTTATATGTGTTGTTAACGTTGTCCTTCCCGTGGTAGCTACCCTCCATTGGACACCAGACAAACCTTTCACATAAAACTCGCTATAACAATCGTTGCACTCACGTAGACTCATCTGTTGAGTGTTGTACGTGTTATCTTCTCTTGTGTGTTGTGACTACCACATCCGTGTGGACTATTCCTTTGGAAGTTGTGCACGTCCTCTTGTGTTGTGTGTTCGTAGTAGAGTGGGGGCTTCCTCCCAACCGACTTGGGACTCACTTTCACCCTCTCCCTCTATAGTGAAAGAACCATTGACACAAGTAATACTTGCAATCAGCAGGCACGTGAACCTCACTTCTCGAAGACAAAGCATATCACTCTCATGTGCTGACAAGCAAGAGTTGAGACAAATCTTTAAGATAATGGAAACCGGGCCATCATACTGAATGGGACTCCCACACCAATCAGTGTGAGGTCTAGTTGGGACTTCATACCGAGGTGATCCCTTGAATGTTGGCAGATCCAGCACCATCAACACCCTCTAAAGGTCTTGTCTCTTGAAGCTAGCATTCTTTACTGTAGCAGAATAAAAAAGGTTTGGCGCACATTGAATCAAAGTTATGCTAAAAATTGAAGGCCATCACGCCATCAACTCTCTCTCAGCTCCACAGGGCATGAATAACATTCAATGAAAATCTACAAGGGTATCTTATGCTTCTTTAATATAGATCGTATCTTATGCTTATTTAATGGATAAAGATGGTATAATGTTTGAAATACAACTAAATGCTTATCTAAACTAAAACTTGATGTGATTGTAGGAGGCCATGGAGGTTCAAGTCAATAAATAAGTAGAAAGGGAAAATATTTCCTACTAAGTTGTCACACAACTCTCTGAACTATAGTAAATCTATGACACTCTCTTGATCAATGAAAATACCCTATTCATGTTGATCAACAATCCCAAGGTAAAGAATCCAAAAATAAAATTAAAGGGTTGTTGCATCTAGCCTCTCAGAAAAATAGCTTCCTAAAGCTCGATCTTAGTAGACTTTTCCTTAAGAGCATCCCAGACGCAATATAAAATTGTATCTATGTGTGTCAAGTGATCTACTAACATTAACTTGGAGGTATGATTATTTCAAGAATTTTTTTTATCTCATTTATTCCAAGGATGATCCACTCTGAATATATCCATGGAGGTTGCGGAGATTACCCGAGTATGTGTCCCTACCTTCTTTATGCATTGTCTCTACTCTTGTGAATTTTGTCACTAGATCCAAATGAGACCATTCAGGGTTTGAATCCATGGTAGAAACAAACCACAATTATGTTGATTTTTGTTTGATTTCATTGTTTGTTGCAACAAAAAATTGACCAAATTTGAGTTTGTTGTTTGTGTTAAACTTAAGAGTTCCATGGTCGTAACCATACATTGGCCACATTACAACATGTTGTCTTCCTTAAAAACTTAGAGCACCATGTATGTAACCAAACATCATTGTCTCTGGATTCTGTTAGTTAGGGAATAAAATGCATTTTCTCGTTTCAAATTATTGTAGACTGCAGAAGGCTATGCTCCCTGCATGTTGAGTTAGGTGGAACATGGGACAAGTGGGTGCGTTGGGTCTGTTCCCTTTTCTGCTATGTCTCATAACATACTAATTCATCATACAAACCAAGTCTGATAATGATATGTGCCACTTAATCTTTTATTAATCAAAACATGAATGATCACTGCATGCTAGGTTGAGTGGACTATGGGACAAATGGGTGCGTTAGATTTCCTCATTTTGCAATTATGCCCCATAATGGATTGATTCGCCATGTAAACCAAGGGTAATAACTATATGTGCCACGTGGTGTTTTATTAATTAAGACTCTTCCCCTTTTATTTTCATTGGTACGAATCCTTATTTATTTAAAAGCGGGCACTAGATTTGATTCCTATCAATCATGGCTTCAACAATTTCACGCTAGTGTGCTAATGTGGTTGTGAAAGTAAATGGTGAAACAACACACTCGATATTTCAACAACTTCAATAGGGAAGCGAACCAGCGAGTCTAGCAAATCAACCAGCCTAAGATGACGAGGCCAATGACTACATTTTAAACTCGTTAAACTTCACGATGTAACCAATCTAAAATTTCATAAGTTCATTTATGACGGAGTATACTTCAAGATTAATCAATTTTAAAATTTGTGTTAAAAAAATTTATTACACTAGTAACAACCAAATTTTCCTTGCAATATGATTATGGACTTCCAAGTGATTGTTTGATGGAATTAAAAATAGTGGGTCACAGATTTCAAGCTCTTTGTTGTAGCACGCGCTCTGGTTTATGCATAGTTTAATTATTAACTTGGTATAACCATCCTTAATAGTGTTAATAATTTAGGGTTTTATTTGACAGGAGCTGTGAAGGAGGTGAGGGAGACGCCATGGAAAGAGCATCACATGTTTTTGAGTTATTCGATGCGCGGGATGCTGTTCGTCCACCTAAGGAAATGATGGTCAAGTGAGGCAAGTTAAAAATAAAATTCAGTTTAATGGAATCCCAAAAAAGTTATCACTCAAAGTTAAACTTCTCTTTGTCAAAAAAATTATATATTTGTCAGACTTATATATTTATCAATTTTAATATTAGTAATAAATTTTATAATAATAATAATATTTTTAGGGAAAAAAATAAAGTTTTAATTATACCATTTTCGCCATGCAGGTTACTGTGTACGCATCTCACTCCTGCGACTTAAACCGATGTTACCATCCATATTACAAATGTACATTTCTCACGCATGAGAACTAATAAAAAAACATCAAAACTAGAATTGGGCATGTTATTCATCCCAAAAACACCATGGAATTTGACAAAATTAAGGCATCGATAGCGATTTAAGTACCGACACAAATTCTTACAAATGTGCATTTTTCATCGCAGTAGACTTTTTGAAAGCCTTTCCGGCGGATTTTTCTGGTCAAATTCAGGCAGCAATTTATTGGAATCCCAAGTTTAATAGTTAATTTCTGCACAATCAATGACTCCCAGGGGTTTTTGAGGGCGCTGAATCCAAATATGCAGTTAAAAAACCATTTTAACTACTAAAAATCAAGATTTAACCTCCTTTCTTCTGCCGGATTCCGTCACCGAAATCTCCAAAAAATCACATTATAGACGACTCCTTTTTCATCGTCGACATGGAAAATTTAGGGATTTAAGCAAAAAAAATCAATTTAGGAACTTTTGCAAAATATTCATGGACTTTGGGAAATAAGAATTACATTGTCTTCGTTCCACCAATAGAATTGACTCCATCCACTCCAGATCCACAATGTGCGGGATTATCTTCCCACATTGGAAGGGTTGGAGCTATTATCACTCCACTCCATTCCTTTGCGTCCCCTCCAATCCATTGATAAGCTGAGCGCGGTGACCGACAAATCGACACTTTTGATATCAATGTCCTCTGCAACTGAAATAGAAGCTTTCTCCTCGATTTTCATAGCCTTTTTGAGCTCTCTCACAACTTCACTCACGCTGGGCCTTAACGACGGTTTAGCCTCAACACATCTCATCGCTACTTTGGCAACACGAGTGATAGATTTCAGTTCGTAACTACCATCCAATCTCTTGTCAATAATTTCAGCTATTCTCCCACCAATTTCATCTATTTCGAGTACATGATTTTCATCCATGTCGAGTAAGTACGGTGTTACCTGTAAATAAGCTTTATTGTTAGACTCAACGCCAAAATGCAGATAATTGTTGTGAGCCACCTGCAGAAAATGCATTGCTAAATATTCTAATTTCACTTCAAAATTTATATTTTTGACGACTAATGATAAGATTCATTACCAACGAACAATGTTTAGTTCATGTTCAGGTAGTTTTAGATCTATCGGTGGTCGACCGCATATGATCTCTAGCAAAACCACTCCAAAACTATACACATCACTCTTCTCCGTCAACCTTTGAGTTATGTAATACCTGTCAAAGCATGCACCGGAGAAACTTGAATACGTGACTACCGGGGAAATAAAAAGTAACGATAGTTCCTTTACTCTTAATAATTAATTGAATTCATTTAACTTCGATAATATGCAGAGCGAGGGTAAGTTATGGGTATGTCATATACTCTGGATCCAGGTATCCAAACGTTCCTTTCACCGCAGTGGTAACATGAGTAGCCTCCCCATCGATTGTCATCCTTGAAAGACCAAAATCAGCAAGTTTTCCGTTCATATTGCTGTCTAATAGTATATTGGCACTCTTGGTATCCCTGTGAATTATCTTTGGGGTGGAACCCACGTGCAGGTATTCGAGTCCTTCAAATAAAAATCACACGTAGATCACATGTCACACATCATTACCCATGCTTTGAGAGATAAATTAGAAATTAACTGGTATTTTCTTGTAATCAGTACTGTAAGCGGCCAGGGCTTGAATTTTAAAAAATTACTGTACATCAAAGAAATTTAGAGGAAGCGTTACCCTGAGCTGCATCCATTGCTATTTTGAGCCTGGTTTTCCAACTTAGTTCTGTTTCTTCTGAGCTGGAACCTGGAAAATAAAATAAAATCGAAATACGTCTCTTACCTTGGCTATTAATCTATCAATTGAAATGAATATCTTCCAGCAATATAATTTACCATAAAGGTGGTCTTTTAGTGACCCTCCTGACATGTACTCGTAGACACGCATAACTTCTCTGGTTTCGTTACAGTATTCCAATAATGATACCAAGTTCCTATGATTGATTTTAGAAAGCAGATCAACCTGTTCATGAGATACATATAATACCTCAGAGTGCAGAAAAAATGGCATGGTTAGATCTAACGATATAAAACCATATTACATGGTAATTCTAGAATTTACCTCATTCAAAAACTCGCGAACTCCTTGTTTGGGGAACAGTGAGAGCACTTTTACCGCTATAACTTTTCATTCGGGCAAGTTACCGAGGAACACCGATCCAAAGCCCCCTTGCCCAATCTTCCGATTATAGTTTTGCGTGGCAGTCACCATCTCATCTAGGGTGAAGGCTCGGGAATTTGTTGTATTTGGCACCGTAATTATTGAGTAGTCTGCAATCCATTCATGGAAAGGTCAAAGCACAATCTGAGATAACTTCACTTAGAGGGCACACTCCCTTTGTAATCTTGGCAGCCTTTAGTACAATTAGTGCAGGAAACGCTACCTTTGCTTCCGTTGGCACCACCCTGTCGATTTCTCCTGCATTTATTGCGATACAGAGCAATACCCACCATTATCCCTAATGCGGTGATCAGAATTCCGCTTAACGTTGTTCCGACAAGAAGCTTCAAATTATCATTGTTTGAATTATATGCCATTGAGTTAGAGAGCTATTTGAATGATATGGAACACACTCCCTCTTATCCATACGCAGGTATTGGTTTCCAGAGTAACTGCGACAAATCAAAGAGAAAAATTCCATGAACATCTTGCAGTAAGATAAAACGTTTCTATTGTGGAAAATACCAAAGAAAATTCTCAACTTGACTTGTGTTGAAAGATAAAGAATATCAAATAAGACAGGATTACTTTAATTTCAACGAACAATTGCGGAGAAATTGCACAGGAATTGCACCGCTGAAATTATTGTTCGCTATATTCCTGTGAGGATAGAAACATAAATAATTGCATTTTACCTTGAGCATCAACGTGGAAAAATATATAATAAACAATTAGGTCATTGGGAGACCTACAACTCCTTAAGGTTTTTAAGTTGAGATAGCCACTCTGGAACAGTCCCATTCAGGTTGTTGTTTTGTAAATAACTGCAACAAAATAAAATTTGGTCTTTTGAAAATGCACATATAGATTAAGATTGAAAGAAATAAAATGAAAATTTTACATAAAAAAAAGCCTTGGAGTCTTTCCAACATGGTTAAATTGGAGTAATTTGACAAGGGTCCACTGAAATAAGTATTATTAATTGACCTGCCAATTAATGCAAAAGATTAATTCCTAAAGAAACTACGTTCTTTCATAACCCGCACCAGCATGTTTTAGTTTTATATTCCCACCAGGGAGACTTATTAATTGCTAATAACGATCCCTCTTGGAGTGCTTTACAACTTTTCAGTTGGGAGGATATTCTTAGTAAGTGCTACTTCGCTTAAACGATGAAAAAAAAAAGGATGGTCGAGACTCGAGATAGACTTACATAGTAACTAATGCAGTTAACTCTTCAATATCTTTGGGCAGTGATCCTTTCAGATTCTGTCACGCCTCCAAACCTTGGTAGTCTTCCAATCGAGCCGGCGGGGTGCGGCACCACCCCACTTTTTCTTTTTAACAATAATCAAGTGTGAGGACTACGCCTAATTCACCAGCAGAACTTAGCTTGTGTTTCTCAACTAAGTTAAAATGCTTTAATCCTTTATATCAATGATGGCCCATACTTAATCATTATCAACAGCAATATAAACAAGAATTGCAACGATATAAAGGGAGGGGCAACTCCCGGAAAGTCTGCCCGAATATATATAAAATATCAGAATTTTACAATATTACATTCGACCCGTGTGCTTGCAGAATCAAGCCACACTTAGTCTCTTTTACATACATGAGAATCTGCAACAATTACAATGAGCGGGTGCCACCAAGACGCTCAGAAGAACCTGCAAAATTCTGCACAATTCGACCGAACTTCGCACCTCATCCAATCTACCATCGACCGAGTAAACACTTCTCAAAACAGCGCATGAGCTATGTGCTCATGCTGAGTGTTTCCTCCTTGAGCGTAGATAGGAAAATGCGCACTTCGCTTGTGTCTCTCCACCGAATGTTCGATGATCAAATGCCATGTTTCCACCGCATGTTTATATGAGGTATAGCGTATGGTTGGGTTGGGCACAGCCCCATGGCCGACGCCCCAACCGCCATACAAGAAACCCCATGTTTCCTTTTGATAATGGTCGGCTTATGCCGCCATATATTCTGCCATACCATCATATAACTCGGCTCCTCGCTATTATACTTCCGCTCGGCCTGTTATGCTTCCACGTGGTATGTTTGTTGTTCGCGTTCCGCATGACCCATCGTGCGTAGTCCACCCGCGGCGCTGCTGCCCGGCGTGTGCACGCCTGCCTCCCATCGTGTTTGCCCGCACGTCCATGGTTGTTCGTCGTTCGACGTTCGGCGTTTCGTTTCGTCTTTGCCCGCCAAGTCGGTTGTGCGCTGCCATGACTTGCCCGTTCACCATGTGCGCCCGTCCGCCCGTGCATTGTTCACCTCCGCCCAACTCGTCGTGCGCGTTCACCTCATGTGCGCCCGCCCGTCTCCAGCTCGTCGTGCGTGGTTAAGTTTTACCACCGCCCGGTCGCCCGACTCACCGTGCACGCCCGCCCGGTTGCTGACTCACCATGCGCGCCCGCCCGGGTCGCCCAACGCCCGCCCGGGGCGACACAACCTGTCATGCCCCCAACCCTTGGTAGTCTTCCAACCGAGCCGGCGAGGTGCGGCACCACCCCACTTTTTCTTTTTAACAATACTCAAGTGTGAGGACTACGCCTAATTCACAACCGGAACTTAGATTGTGTTTCTCAACTAAGTTAAAATGCTTTAATCCTTTATATCAATGATGGTCCATACTTAATCATTATAAACAACAATATAAACAAGAATTGCAACGATATAAAGGGAGGGGCAACTCCCGGAAAGTCTGCCCGAATATATATAAAATATCAGAATTTTACAATATTACATTCGACCCGTGTGCTTGCAGAATCAAGCCACACTTAGCCTCTTTTACATACATGATAATCTGCAACAATTACAATGAGCGGGTGCCATCAACCAGCCACCAAGACGCTCAGAAGAACCTGCACAATTATGCACAATTCGACCGAACTTCGCACCTCATCCAATCTACCATCGACCGAGTAAACACTTCTCAAAACAGCGCATGAGCTATGCGCTCATGCTGCATGTTTCCTCCTTGAGCATAGATAGGAAAGTGCGCACTTCGCTTGTGTGTCTCCACCGAATGTTCGATGATCAAATGCCATGTTTTCACCGCATGTTTATATGAGGTATAGCGTATGGTTGGGTTGGGCGCAGCCCCATGGCCGACGCCCCAACCGCCATACAAGAAACCCCATGTTTCCTTTTGATAACAGTCGGCTTATGCCGCCATACATTCTGCCATACCATCCTATATCTCGGCTCCTCGCTATTATACTTCCACTCGGCCTGTTATATTCCGCGCGGCCTGTTATATTTCCGCTCGGCCTATTATATTCCGCGCTACCTGTTATATTTCCTCTCACCTTGTTATACTCCGCGCGGCCTGTTATGCTTCCGCGTGGTATGTTTGCTGTTCGGCGTTCCGCACGACCCATCGTGCGCAGTCCACCCGTGGTGCTGCTGCCTGGCGTGTGCACGCCTGCCTCCCATCGCGTTTGCCCACACGTCCATGGTCGTTAGTCGTTCAGCGTGCACGTTTCTCGTGCACGCCCGCCTATCGCGTTTCATTTCGCCTTTCCCCCCTGGTCGGTTGTGCGCTGCCATGACTCGCCCGTTCACCATGTGCGCCCGTCCACCCATGCGTCGTTCACCTCCGCCTGACCGCCCAACTCGTCGTGCGCGTTCACCTCATGTGAGCCCGCCCGTCTCCAGCTCATCGTGCGTGGTTGTGTTTACCACTGCCCAGTCGTCCGACCCACCGTGCACGCCCGCCCGGTTGCCGACTCACCGTGCACGCTCGCCCGGGTCGCCCAACTCCCGCCCGAGGCGACACAACTCGTTGTGCGCCCGTCGGGTTTGCGATGACTTCCCTAGGGCGGTACATCCCCCTCCACCTGAAGTCGTTTTCGTCCTTGACAACATCCCAACTCCAAGCATCCATCGTACCTCCATCAAGTGACGAAGTGTCACCAAGTCACCAACGTCCATGATCCTCGGCCAACTGCTACAATGTCTCCATGCGGCTATCCATCATGAAAGGCTGATCCTTTCAATCACCAAGCTGCATCTCCACTGCAACAATGTCCTTCACCATGTCATCAGTCATCAAGTGTTCAGGAGAACACTTATCAAGTGTCAAGTCAAGTGTTTCAAGAAACACCTTCCTCCATCACGTGTCCAAGGTGCTCATCTGCTATTAGACCTCATCAACGCACATCTCCATGTCGTTCCAAGTGCTCAGCTGCCATGATACTCTTCCTAATGTCAACACATCTCTGTACACTTCGCGACCCCATGTCTGAACTTAGTCGGGTGATCAGTCCAACCATCACGCCCAAACAATGAGAGTGAACATCCCCATGTCATCATCAGTCATTTCCCAAAACATCTGCCACATCCTGAACTCCATCAGAATCGTCCATGCTCAGGTCCATGAAGTAATCTCCATCCATCTGCAACATGTCATGATGCTAGATGCCAAGCCATCTCTGCACCATCATAACCTGCTCCAAAGCTTAGGGGAACTCATTGTCATGAGCAGCTAACAATGAGACCCATCTTCTTGTCAAACTAAGAAGATGTAGAGGGATGAGAGCTTGTAGGCTCTCCCTCACTAATCATCTCGATCCACCTATCAGGATCTTCGACCTCCAATCTCTGCATGTAGGTCACCCGGTCTTCACCTGGTCTCATGTATGGTTCGTCCTCTTCATCTTCGATCACTTCTAGCCTTCTTGTCAAATCCAAGATGCTATCTGAGAGTGTCTTGATGACTAAGGACTGCTCAGTAAGTTTTGTCTCTGCCTTGGACAAACGCTTACACATATCCTCCATATCTCCATCACTCATCACCTGCATAGTTTCCACTTCATGATTCGGCCTAGTGACCCCAAAGGTAGGCACACCTATGGGTACATCTTCCCTTCCATCATAGATGTACAACTTTTTCAAGTGTGGAACAATCATCGCATCGTATTGTTTCATAAATTCCATCCCAAGCACGGCCTCATAGTCATCAATTCTCACAATGGTAAAGTCCACCTTCCCGGTCCAATCACCAAGTGTAGTTTCCACTTTTTCGGCCACACCTAAGACTTCATTCGGCGGTGAGTTCACTGTCTTCATATGTGCCTTGATAGGTACATACTTCAGCCCAACTTTCCTTGCAGTATCTTCTCCCATGAAATTGTGAGAAGCCCCACTATCTACCATAGTGAGAATGTCAGCATCTCCCACTTTCATCCGGACATATTCCAACTGATTCCTCTCTGGATCCTTCCGAGAGAGTACCTCTGTAGCAGCAGCTGTACTAAGTACCTGCATCATCCCAACAGAAGCACCTTCATCCTTTGCATTAGATTGTGCTATGGCAGCCAGCTTTGGTCTAGAAGGGCATTTCTTCACCGTATGTGGCCCTGCACAAATCCAACATTTCAAAGATTTCTTTCCCTTCGAATCATCAGACTTCGAAGTCGCCTCCTTCTTCTTTTCTTTCTGCTTATCGGACTTCTTCTTCTTGTCATCAGAAGTTTCATCATAATGTTCAACCAGCCTATCGACTACAGCAAAGGCTTCTTCAAGTGTCCTGATCCTTTGTCTCTTCACCTCATTGCGAGCCCAAGGTTTCAATCCAATGATGAAGTTGAATACCTTATCTTTCTCTGCCATGTCAGGTAACTCAAGGACAGCGCTTGCAAATTCCATTTGATAAGTCTGAAGGTTCCCGGTCTTCTTTATGAATTTTATCTTTGTCCTAGCTTCCCAAGTTTCGTCCTGAGGACTAAAATGGGCCTGCAAAGCTCCTTTCATGTCATCCCAAGAAGTAATGTCGGCAACACTCCCGTTTGCAACCTGGTCCATTCTTCTTCTCCACCACATCTTGGCATCTTTTGTCAGGAATTGAGCTGCAACTTTGACTTTGGTCTCATCATCGGACAGACCCAATCTCTCCAAGTATTGCTCCATGTCCCACAATAAGTTATCAAGTGTTTTTGCACTTCTTGTACCATCGAACGAATCCGGTTCTTTGACCTTGACATGAGACATCCCTCCACCTGAGCCATGCCCCACTGCCTTCTTCAATACCGTTATCTCGTCCTTGGCATCGTCAAGAGCTCTCTTCAAGTTCGTGATCTCTGATAGACCCTGGTCTCTTGAAGCTTCCACCTCCTTGACCTTATGCTCAAGTTGTGTACACATCAAGTCAGTGTACTCTTGCTGATTTCGGAGTTCATCAAGCTCCTCCTTTGTCTTTAAGAATGTCTTTTGCTCCTCCACAATAAGATCAAACTTATCCCCAAAGTGAGCTTCCAAGAAATCCACTCTTTCTATAACCCTCTGCATCAAGTCAAAGTATCCACAGGACTACGAGTAGACCCGGCATGTGATTCAGCCATCGCTAATCTCCTTTGCCTTTGTAACTGAGTTTCGACCATGCACGAGTTTCACCTGCAACCCAAGTCCTTAATGTCACACTTAGAGTGTTTCATCAACCTCTTTCCCTGCAAGAACCCGTCTCCATGGCCACTCCTTTGTTAACCCAGATATCTTCTTGATTCCACCTGTAATCGGTGTGTATGCTCTGATACCACCTTCACTTCGGTGAAGGTGTACGCTCTGATACCACCTGTCATGCCCCCAACCCTTGGTAGTCTTCCAATCGAGCCGGCGGGGTGCGGCGCCACCCCACTTTTCTTTTTAACAATACTCAAGTGTGAGGACTATGCCTAATTCACAACCGGAACTTAGCTTGTGTTTCTCAACTTAATTAAAATGCTTTAATCCTTTATATCAATGATGGCCCATACTTAATCATTATAAACAACAATATAAACAAGAATTGCAACGATATAAAGGGAGGGGCAACTCCCAGAAAGTCTGCCCGAATATATATAAAATATCATAATTTTACAATATTACATTCGACCCGTGTGCTTGTAGAATCAAGCCACACTTAGCCTCTTTTACATACATGAGAATCTGCAACAATTACAATGAGCGGGTGCCATCAACCGGCCACCAAGACGCTCAGAAGAACCTGCACAATTCTACACAATTCGACCGAACTTCGCACCTCATCCAATCTACCATCGACCGAGTAAACACTTCTCAAAACAGCGCATGAGCTATGCGCTCATGCTGCGTGTTTCCTCCTTGAGCGTAGATAGGAAAATGCGCACTTCGCTTGTGTGTCTCCACCGAATGTTCGATGATCAAATGCCATGTTTCCACCGCATGTTTATATGAGGTATAGCGTATGGTTGGGTTGGGCGCAGCCCCATGGCCGACGCCCCAACCGCCATACAAGAAACCCCATGTGTCCTTTTGATAACGGCCAGCTTATGCCGCCATACATTCCGCCATACCATCGTATAACTCCGCTCCTTGCTATTATACTTCCGCTCGGCCTGTTATATTTCCACTCGGCCTGTTATATTCCGCGCGCACTGTTATATTTCCGCTCGGCGTGTTATACTCTGCACGGCCTGTTATGCTTCTGCATGGTATGTTTGTTGTTCGGCGTTCCGCACGACCCATCGTGCGCAGTCCACCCGCAGTGCTGCTGCCCGGCTTGTGCACGCCTGCCACCCATCGCGTTTGCCCGCACGTCCATAGTTGTTCGTCGTTCGTCGTGCACGCTGCCCGTGCACGCCCACCTATCGCGTTTCGTTTCGCCTTTCCCGCCCGGTCGGTTGTGCGCTGCCATGACTTGCCCATTCACCATGTGCGCCCGTCCGCCCGTGCGTCGTTCACCTCCGCCCGACCGCCCAACTCATCATGCGCGTTCACCTCATGTGCGCCCGCCTGTCTCCAGCTCGTCGTGCGTGGTTGTGTTTACCACCGCCCGGTCGTCCGACCCACCATGCACGCCCGCCTACGCGCGCTCGCCCGGTTGCCGACAGACCGTGCACGCCCGCCCGGGTCGTCCAACGCCCGCCCGGGGCGACACAACTCGTCGTGCGCCCGTCGTGTTTGCGATGACTTCCCTAGGGCGGTACACAACCCATCGTGTGCCCGTCGCATTTGCGATGACTTCCCTAGGGCGGTACATCCTCCTCCACCTGAAGTCGTTGTCGTCCTCGACAACATCCCAACTCCAAGCATCCATCGTACCTCCATCAAGTGACTAAGTGTCACCAAGTCACCAACGTCCATGATTCTTGGCCAACTACTACAATGTCTCCATGCGGCTATCCATCATGAAAGGTTGATCCTTTCAATCACCAAGCTGCATCCCCACTGCAACAATGTCCTCCACCATGTCATTAGTCATCAAGTGTTCCAAGAGAACACTTATCAAGTGTCAAGTCAAGTGTTTTAAGAAACACCTTCCTCTGTCTATCTCTCTCTTTGTGAGTTCCTCCATGTAGTCTTCTCTTCTCGTTCCAGCCTAACTCAGACACACCTCTGCACATTGGATCCCCCCATGCCTCGAACCAGTTGGGTAGCTAGTCGAACCATACATCTGAATCATAGGAATGCACATCCTTATGTCGCCATCAATCTTTCCCTTGACTTCTGCTACATCTCGGACTCATCCAAGATTCTCCCATGCTCAGGTCCATGAAGTAGTCCTCATCCATCTGCAACACGTCCAAGTTATAGTTTAATGCACAAGCAAGTCCCTCTGCTCAACATCCATGCCTGGTTACCTCTTGTTGGATGCCTATAAATGACATTCCCACAAGTGTACCTACAATATGTCCCTGCATAAGATCACCGTGCTCCATATCTCAACCTGATGTCCCGGACATTAGTTGCCCAAGATGCCTAACCGATGTAGACCTCATCCCAACATTTGGCCTTTTACATCCAAGCTGTGACCTGTCATAAAGAAGCCTCCTTTCAAGGCCCCTTGTAGGGTTGATGTGGTTCCTTCCCATCAAGGCCTCCACATCAACCTATCTCCAAGGTCATCTAAAGAGAAAGGAGGGCCAAGAAGTTTCCTCCCTGACTCTCATCCACCCATGTGTCGGATTGGTGTTGTGTCCTCAAATATGTATGCACAACTCCAACCTCCTCATGTGTACACCCAATCGCCTCGAGTTTGTTCTTTGTTAATTGAAAGTCATATATGCCCATGGTATACCTGCAAAAGTCCACTATTCCAGCAGGATCTCTACCTTTGTAATCCTCATCAACTACTGCGTTTGAAGTAGTACCAGGACTCCCTTCTTTTGCAACTCCATTGTGAATACCATCAGTAGAAGATATCTCCGTCAAGTGTTCCAAGGCTTGTGAGACCGCCTTCTCACCTACCTCATTCTTCCTAGCTCTCGCAACGAAGTCAATCAACCTTCCTTCCTTCGTTGTTTGAGTCATACTCCCAAGTCCTTTTTGCTCCACGTCCTCATGTTTCACATTTGGATCCTTGGGGTACAAGGTCATAGAATTCATCCTTGGTCTGTAACCCAAGCAACTCCTTCTATTCATTGGTACCATCATAGTTCTTTTCCCGGTTGTGATCAAGAGTATGTCACGGTCCACCATCGGTACAACTTGTGCAAGCCTCATGAAGTCCTGCCCCAACACCATAGAGTGATCATCCATGTCTACAACTCTCAAATCCAACTTCCCAAACCATGATCCTACTTTTACTTGAGTGTTTTTCATAACACCATGAACAACTTTCATGGAAGAGTTGACTGCTTTGAAAGCACTCAATTCCCTCTCCATTTTTGCTTTCTTTCCAAAAGACTTTGCTGCCTTCTTGCTCAAGAAGCTATGGGTAGCCCCTGTATCAACCAAAGCTGCAAACCTTTTTCCCTTCACAGTCATCTGCACAAAACTCAGCTTCAAGGCATTACCTCCTTCTGTCCGCTTTGTTTTATGCCTTACCTCAGCGACCTTCTTCAAGAATTCGGCGTCAAAAGAGTCAATTGGTCCATAGTCCAACTTGACTTCCTTCTTAATGTATTTTACTTCCTTGCTTGGTTTATCAAGGCAACCCGATCCTGGTTCAGCTTGAACTGTCTCAAGCTTGTCCTTCATTGTCCTCTGCTCAAGTGCACCAACCAAGTGTCCATCAACTACCCTCATAGAACTCAGCTCCCGTACATCCTCTGGTTTTTCACGGTAGCAAGCTCCCAGTCTGTCGATGTAATCAAGCTCCTCTTGATCAATCAAAACGATCTTCTTCCCAAGAAGCTTTTCCCTTATCTTTTCCTCAACCAGCTTGACTTCGGCCTCCAACTTGGCGCTTTCCTTCCTTAACCGAGCTTTTTCATCAAAGAGCTCTTGAAGTCCAAGAGTGGTTTGTTGAATTTCCTTGTCAAGTTCCCTGAGTTCATCACTTGCCGTACTTCCGCATTGGCTCTTAAGCTCTTCAAGCTCCCTTCTTAGGTCTGCACATTCTTCCCGAAATTTCAAGCTTTCGGCCTTCATAGCAGCCCAATCAGAACTCCATCGCTTCATTTTCTCCAATACATCGTACCTTAAAACTTCGCTCAGTCCATGGCTAGATTCACCCTTTGTAGGTGTTCCTCCCATCCTACCTTTCAGTTTGTCACCCGGCTCCTGCATAATGAATTAGCCTTGTTTCACTTGAGTGTGAAAACCGCTTCTTCCACCTACAAGTACCTATAATCGGTGTGTATGCTATGATACCACCTGTCACGCCCCCAACCCTTGGTAGTCTTCCAACCGAGCCGGCGGGGTGCGGCACCACCCCACTTTTTCTTTTTAACAATACTCAAGTGTGAGGACTACGCCCAATTTACAACCCGAACTTAGCTTGTGTTTCTCAACTAAGTTAAAATGCTTTAATCCTTTATATCAATGATGGCCCATACTTAATCATTATCAACAGCAATATAAACAAGAATTGCAATGATATAAAGGGAGGGGCAACTCCCGGAAAGTCTGCCCGAATATATATAAAATATCAGAATTTTACAATATTACATTCGACCCGTGTGCTTGCAGAATCAAGCCACACTTAGTCTCTTTTACATACATGAGAATCTGCAACAATTACAACGAGCGGGTGCCACCAACCGGCTACCAAGACGCTCAGAAGAACCTGCACAATTCTGCAAATTTCGACCGAACTTCGCACCTCATCCAATCTACCATCGACCGAGTAAACACTTCTCAAAACAGTGCATGAGCTATGCGCTCATGCTGCGTGTTTCCTCCTTGAGCGTAGATAGGAAAATGCGCACTTCGCTTGTGTGTCTCCACCGAATGTTTGATGATCAAATGCCATGTTTCCACCGCATGTTTATATGAGGTATAGCGTATGGTTGGGTTGGGCGCAACCCCATGGCCGACGCCCCAACTGCCATACAAGAAACCCCATGTTTCCTTTTGATAACGGTCGACTTATGCGGCCATATATTTCGCCATACCATCGTATAACTCGGCTCCTCGCTATTATACTTCTGCTCGGCCTGTTATATTCCGCGCGGCCTGTTATATGTCCACCTGTTATGCTTCTGCGTGGTATGTTTGTTGTTCGCGTTCTGCACGACCCATCATGCGCAGTCCACCCGTGGCGCGTGTGCACGCTTGCCTCCCATCGCGTTTGCCCGCACGTCCATGGTCGTTCGTCGTTCGGCGTTTCGTTTCGTCTTTGCCCGCCCGGTCAGTTATGCGCTGCCATGACTTGCCCGTTCACCATGTGCGCCCGTCCGCCCGTGCGTTGTTCACCTCCGCCTGACCACCCAACTCGTCGTGCGCGTTCACCTCATGTGCGCCCGCCCGTCTCCAGCTCGTCGTGCGTGGTTAAATTTTACCACCGCCCGGTCGCCCGACCCACCGCCCGCCTACGCACGCCCGCCCGGTTGCCGACTCACCGTGCGCGCCCGCCCGGGTCGCCCAACGCCCGCACGGGCGACACAACCCATCATGCGCCCGTCGCGTTTGCGATGACTTCTCTAGGGCGGTACAGATTCCTTTGAGACAAATCGCTGTCAATGAAAGGATTGGCGTGAGTTTATACGATCTCACGTACAATTCTCCCCAGTTTCCTTATCTTATTTCAGCTGTAAATAAACCAAAAAATAGAGCTTACATTTCAGAAATCCTTACGACAGAAGGGCTGTTATCACAGCGGATTCCTTTCCAAGGGATGACATAGCAAGGATCAGAGACCCAATCTTTTATGTCAAAACTCCTCTTGATAGCCTCAAGAGCCTCAGCTGCAGTTTGAGAACTACTCGATTAGTCATTGAATGATCCCTTAATTGAGTAAGAGAAGTTTAGTGAGGGAGGGCACTTACTATCTTGTGAAAATGTTGGCTGTTGCGTATCGATTATCAGGTAACTCTCAAAAGCGTTGATGATAGGAGGATAAGTGGAGTCAGCAGCCCTCAAGAATGAAAAGGTTTCTGATTGACTGCAGACGAATGCGAATATCTGCTCCACGACATCATTATGTCGCGGTAAAGTAACTGGAGTTCTGGTTTCCTCATTTACCACCACCTCAAGATGTGTATTCCGACATCTCGAGCATCTCGAGCTCTGCGAAATACAACATCGGTAATGAGTTGCTCCCAGGGACTGATGTTTGAAGGAATCTAATGCCCGTCGGACTGCTTACAACCCACGCCGTTTGCAAGACAGCAGTTGGGGGAAGGTCTTTGGTATTGTTCGTTGAGATGCTTACGTCAGAAGCTATAGATTTATAGAAATTAAGGTCAGTAGAGTCTAATGTTATATATGGTTTCCAAATGCGGTCGAACTTGTCTTGAGGATACCTGCATAATTAGCCATACAAAATTCAGCGAATCATTTTACAAAATTAAGATATATCACTATTGCTCAACACTACTGCATCAAAATATATTAAGTTCAAAATGTTCACCTAACGGTCGAATTTCCAGCAACATCAATTCTAAATTTTAGATTTAGCCCTGTTCCTGGCTTGGCCTGTGGATACATGCCATCTTGGAGAATCCTCAGCTCGATACCACTGATAAAGGGATCATCGCTCTCGAATGTTCTGATCAAACAGACATACATCACTGTGTCTGAAGTGACGAAGATTCTTTCATCATAAATTGCACCCGTTGATGAAGTTAATGTTATGTTATCCATAACCAACATATCTGCTGTCTCAAAAGAGTAAGCAAAGCTTGGCAAACTTTGGTACCCGCTGTAATGTCCAATGAGAAACCAGAGTCTTGAGAGGTAAGGCACGTTTGAGGGCACAGGCAAGTGATAGGAAGACTTGTGGAGAGGTTTTGGAAAGTAGCGTAGACTGTACAAAGAAGAACCGAGGGCAGTGAAATTCCCTATGGCTGCTGTCTCACCGACGTCTATGTAACTAGCATCGGTAACCCATGTTATATTGTTTTCCGCAGTGTGATTCGTTGTTCCTCCACAGTTGATATTCAGAAATCCTACCAAACCGCCAGAGAATAATTATTAAAAGAACAATTTCTTGTGGGCGAAATATTGGAAAAAAGATTGATGACCATTATTAAAAACACTCTGAATACCTGGTTGTTGGGCAGTAATAAGAGTGAATAAACTCAAAAGGACACCCACTTTCTGTATCCAATAGCAGACGTTGGCCATGGCTCCTCCAATTATTTAGAAGTGCTGCGCAGTTGCGTAGTTATAGGAAGCAACTGGATGCTGGTTATCTCATTAAAAGTTGCAAACGGTTATTCGCATATCCTTTATTCCTCACCCATAACTCTCTTTCAATTCTTTTGTATGATCTGTTTGTGAAGTGCATGTGGATGAACAATAAAATGGAGCCTGATGAATTTGTAGGTCAACCATCCCTACTTTTCAAGTGCTTCGGAAAATAAAATTAACATCAATCTTGCGGTCAATAAATGAACCGAGTCCAATGAACCATCTAACTACGACATTAATGTCGTAGTAGAAACGGAAGTGTGTATAATTTTTTAATTTTTTTTCTTAAAGTCGTGATTGTAATAAAGGATTATGACGTATTTGTTGGAGATTGGTAATGGAATGAAACGACATTTATTTAGAATTCGGCTATTTTGAAATTTAAATTTTCATTATAACTGTTCTTAACTGTTTTATAATAATTAAACAATCCATCATCCCGCATCACGGATTTGGGTAATCAATATCAATAGCTTATAAAGTATCTTTAAACTTATTCTTATTTTATTTTTATTTTTTTAAGGAAAAAGCATAAATGTATTATATTGAGTCAATATAAAATGCAAATGTACATATAGATATAGACCAGACATTGTCTATATTCACAAGTTCATATGTCACATGAAAAAAGGTAGGGAATATCAATAGCTAGTGTTTATAGGCAAATAAAATCATAGGAGCATATATGCAAAATGATGCATCATCTACGTAAAACACAAGACCAGATAAGCAAAAATGAGGTGGATGATGATCACACATATAATCCGATAAGATCATAAATCATCGGAGCCATATATCATAGACCAGGAGGCCATGATGTTGTCAAGGATTGACAAAACAGGAGCAACTGACTCATTGAAGATTCTAGAGTTCCGCCATTTCCAAGTAGACCAGAGAAGAATAAGGATGAGATAGCGCCGCGTCCCTTTTTGCCGAATCCACCAGATGAATGTTGCATCGGAAGAGTCAAAAACAGTGAGTGGGAAAACAAAAGTATTTGCCAATACATACCAGATGTGTTCTATAGATGGGCATTTGAAAAACATGTGTATATTTGTTTCTTCATCTCCTTCACATAATGTGCATTTGCTAGGACCATGCCAACATCGTTTCCTTAGATTGTCCCATGTGAGGTTCTTGTTGTGGAATACCAGCCACGCAAAGTGGATGTATTTGAGAGGACAACCTACCTGCCAGAAGACCATCGGAAAAGATATATGAGCATTTGAAATCCAGGGGAGGATCATATCTAGATATATGTCACGAACAGTCACAGGCTTTCGTGCATTGCATACAGTCCATGTGAGTTGGTCCTCATTTCCAATTCGATGAAAGCCACAACTGTATAGAATGTCTGTGATGGATTTCCAGTTGCCATCCAACACATCCGACAAGTAGAGAGTTGTTCCGTCCTTCCAAATTGGGGAAGATCCTTGCCATTCTTCAATGAGTTTGTTCCAGGTGAAAATGCCACGACGATGTAGATATGCTGTAAGGTCCTCAGGAATGAATATCTCACAATGACCGCATAGTAAGGGGTCAATGCCAATGAGAACACGACATCCAGTGTATAACCTCCATCTCAATCGAGAAATGAAAAATGATTCAATCTTCCGCATGCTGAGCCAGATAGCAGATCCCTGACGAGGCCCGATAGTCCCAGTTCTGTACCAGAATTCCAATTTCCTACCTTTCATGTATTTCTCACGCAATCGTAATAAAAAATTAGAAAAAGAACGTCAGTCTTTGAAAATCATAAATTTTTATGTCTTTGTCGAGTAGATGTTTCCAAGCAATTAGTATAACTCGATTAATCAATCAAGGCCTTTTAAAAAATAATCTATAATTTATCTGCAATTTATTTTTTATGAATTAATTTAATTGTTATTAAAGTTTATTTTAATAAAAAGGAATAATTCATATACAAATTTCATGTGATCTTAAAACTAAATAATTATTATTAAATTTTCTAATAAATACACTTAATTTTTGTACCAATTTAATTTAATATTTAAATTAGTAGTAATCTTAAAGCTAAATAATGATTATTATTATACTATTATGATTTTGATTTTGCATAGGTGTGATATATTAATATTTTTGCAGCGATTATTATTATACTATTGGATTTTTATTTTAGATATATTTTATATATTATTGGATTTTGATTTTAGATATATTTTATATATTAATACTTTTACTTAATGGATATGGTTCATGGAAAGTTTTTGTAAATTTAATTTATATATAACTAATTTTTCCGCTCTCCTTTTAGAAAAAAACAAATAGTGATTACATTACAAAGCCCCCAAAATAGTGATTACCATGTTCACATGTTTACATTTTTTACATATTTTCTCAATTTTATTTTGCTAAGTACCTTCACTAAGGACATTTGGAAGCTACTCTTTCTTAATGTTATTAGATCCAATATTCAAGAGAAAAATAAATAAAAATTAAAAATTAATAGGCTAATATGATTTTAATATCTAGAAATCTGATCAATAATATGATTAAATGATAAGAATAATATTTAATAAGATATAGTAGTAATGCTTGTAGCCCAATTACATCAAAATTTTGACTTCTTGTTATAAAACAAGAATCTAAAAAAGGACATAGTGTAAGTTTAAAAAGAAGAAGTTTAGAGTAAGCTTATAGTTGTATATTATAAAAAGTTTCAAATACAACATATTGTAGAAATACCGTAGCTTCTACAAAATAATCTTAATGACATTACTACTTTGTAAAATATAAAAACTTAGTAAAATAAAATGTCTTCCATATTCAAATTTTCATTTTCCAGGGGCTAGTGCCTTATCATGTCTTCTAAGAATTTCTTATGGTTTTATTTCATTGATTATATCTAATTGGAAGTTACAAGTTGGTCCCCTTGCAAAAAAAAATCGAATGGTGCATAAAGCCTTGAGACTATAAGATAATCATGTCATTTTCAAAAACAAAAATTGAGCAACCATTCAAAGTTAATGTTTATATTTGGTTTCTAAGGTAAACTCTTTGTTGTTGATTGTGGTTAAACATTGTGTTCCTTATGTGGATTATGGATTATTGTCTGTGTAATTTGGCATTTCCATGGATTGCATATATCTATGGTCCTTCTATATGAAGGGAGGTAATCTTGAGGCATCTTGTTGGGAGAATGAAGCCACATGCCACAATATTAGGCGTTTTTATAGGAAGAATAACAAAAATACTTCACCAACAGAATAATAAACACATATGCATATGGAGAAAAGTGAATGTCAACCAAACTATGTAGCATTAAGATTTTTTCCAATACTGCAAGTTGAGTGGGAATTGGGAAATATGTTGTCAAATGCTTTATATAGAACTTCATCCTAGGAGCCACATAAGCAAGAGAATATTACAGAGAGTCACAACTAAACGACATAAAGAACACGCTACATTTCCAAGATAATGACTAGAAACTATACAACAACATAGAAAGTTAACATGACAAATGAAGTGGATAGTAGTTTGATTAGAATCTCAAAGGTAAATTTTCATAGGTCCTTGTCACAAGGGTGAAGAAAATCCCCTTAAGCTCAATGGTTATGGATTAAGTCATAGATAAATGGTAAAGGATTTAAATAAAATTAGGTTTATTTACACGCATCAAGACCTAAGTCATATAAGAGATTGAAACTAAAGCATGAATGCACATTTACTCAATATGAAAAAAGGAGAAGGAAGGATGTAAATATTTCAACTACTAGAATGAGAGAACAAAGAATAAACACATGTGAATTGGATTGCTAAAGTCAAATGGGGTCCAAATATCCTCCTTGGGATGGGCCCTTGGCTTCCTTCGTGTACTTGGGACTTCCTCCTAGGTTGATGGATATAGAAGAAACACTCAAGATCATGACCATGCTATTTTTTTGCAACCTAATAATGTACCACTTAACATTGTGTCTTACAAGCATCCATACACATAGAAGAGTGAGTTTGAGTATTTTATTGAATAAATGTTAGAGGTCATCATCATTTAACCTAAAAAAATGATTTATCTTCAATAGTAGTGAAGGTTACAAAAGAGGATGGATGATGGGGCATGTGTCGATATTATAGATGAATCAACCAAATTAACATCAAAGAAAAGTTTCCTATTCATGTTATTGATGAATTATTATATGAATCGCGTGGAGTAGTTTCCTTTACTAAGTTGGATCTTTGTTTAAGATGTCATCAAATTAGAATGGGGTAAGATGTTATGAACCTTCTACCTTAAAAATGATAATAAATCAATAATTTTAGTCCTATTTGAGTGGGAAACCTACATTTACAATGAATACAATGTACAAGACAATATTTGATGATTCTTAGGCTAGGTATCCTTAGTATATATGTAGGAGACAAGGGTTACTGTTATGATAAAATGGGACTATGAGGGGTTATAACACACAGAAGAATATAACAATATAAATAAAATCACTCAATATCAAGGGCTTATAAAAGATTTCTTGGGTTAACATGGGCCTTACAGAGGGATTAACATTCCCCTCTACTTCAAACAAGTATTTTCCTCAACACTTGACTAACTACTAGTGACTCTACAAGAATCAATCATCTTCCCATGTTACCTCTTCCATTGGTAGGTTCTTCTATTTGATGTAGTACTCCACAATCTTGGGTTACTCGGGTGCCCACTTACTTGTTTCAAGCATTGTTTCTACTTCTAGTGTGATTTTCCCTTCCTCATTTATCTTCGGTATACTTATTGACTAGAAATGAATAACATGGTCATGATCTCAACTAGGTGGAAGACCCTTAGGCATTAATCTAAATAACTTGGAATAATTGTTGATAATTTTATGGAGATCCCTTGACATAGATAATATTGATGGTTGAACATTTAGGGAACATAAATTTTCCATTACACCTTGGTGCCCCATTTTTAGTAATTATTTCATTCCATTAGACCTTATCACTTTAGAGGGTTTCCATTGGATACCTCTAAGCTCAATTTCATTTCCTTCTTAGGTAAATATTATCAAGAGATATTGAAAACTAAAGGTCATTGTTCCCAATTATTTTAGCAATTGGACCCTTAATACAATATCAACACCACCCATTTGTACTACAACCATGGACCTTCCCAACAAATACTTCCCCATATTGAAATTAATACCATGAAACTTCCCTAAACAATTTATGTTCCCTTCATATGAAATCATTAATTGGAACTTTGGTGTTGGATATATGAAAAAATTGATAAGTTTTGTAAATATGTAATTGATGAGGTTATGGGTAGTTCCAAAATTAATCAACATTGATACATATTTCCTTTGGTATTGTTGGTTCCTAAATTGTTTTGTTGACAAAGAACAATTCAATATGACATTAACTGAGGATCTAGTGGTCCTCTCACTTTAGGTTGGAGATTTTCCTTCTCCAACCACAAAGGGTGTTCCCTGTGTTTTGTATTCTATATGGATTTCCTATTACAACAAATATATGTTGCTAGATTATACATAAAAGAGTGTTTTAAAAAATTATGAGTGGTTAACTTTTGAAGTAAACAAAAATTATAGTTAATACATGACCAATGAATCCAATACAATACAAGTTTTAAGTATGAAATTAAAATAAATAGCATCATCATGAAAAATGAAAAAAATGACATTATTAAATAAGAATAAAGCAAGAAAATAAAAAAAAATATTAAACATACTTATTTCATTGATATGAGATTACTTATCATAACGAAGGAAAAGAATCAATGCAATGCCAATATTAATTTTCCATATAAAAGATAAATAGCCTGAACATATAGTCCCATGGTAATATGTATATTAGATGACGCATATATTCATTACTGGTTGTAAGAAAGAAAATATAGTCAGGTCAACGATTAACATGCTAGCCGACGTCACAACATAAACATGTAAACAAATTACAATTAAAAAAATAAAATAAAATACATTTTTACTATAATTTATGTTTATACGAAATGTCGGGAAGAAATTACCAATTCCAAACATTTAAAATCCAATTAAACTTCTTTTTTTTTCAACAGAAAAATCATATTGTATTGATATATAGAAAGATCAAAATACATATGTAGGTTTAATGAAGGATTAACCCAAATATTTCTTGGAGAAGGCCGGATCACGGTTCCGAAAAGTTCTGTAAAGTATTATGACATCCATACAGAAAGGCACATTGTGAGTTCAGAGAGTTTAGAAAGACGCATTGTGAGTCTAGATAGTTTAGAACGATGAAGAAATACCAAATTAAAGCAGTATTGATGCCGCAGAGGCTAAGCGGATCTTGATACAAAAAGGATATTGAAGCATGGCGAGAAAAACATATCTCGATGGATTTTCCAAAAAGGGGGCTATATGCCCAGAAATTCCAGGAGAGCCTTGATGCGTAGCAGAGTGGATGAGATGGGTCTCCGGAAGTTTTTGAATATAGATTCATTTCGCCATATCCAGATAGACCAGCAGACAGCAATAAATAATGAGCGTCGAGATTCCGACTGTTCGCTCCACCAGAGAAATCCTTCCTGTACAGATGAGAAACAACGGTGAGGATAATCCAATGTTAAAGAGAGATCATACCAGACTTGCAGTGATGCTTGACACTGGAAGAACAAGTGGAAGTTTGTCTCCACAGCAGTAATACATAAGGTACATCGACTCGGCCCATTCCATCCTCTCTTCTGAAGATTGTCCCAGGATAGGTTCCTGTTCTGAAAAAGGAGCCAGGAAAAAAGTACCATCTTGAGTGGGCAAGAGGCTTTCCATAAGCGGAAAGGGAACATCGGCATCATGGGATGTGCCTCCTTTTGTGGTAGAGCAGTGTAAATGTCTTTGACTCGACTTCGTGATGGAGCACAGGGCAAGGTCCATACCAAGACATCTGAATCCATCGTTTTTTTAATGGCTGAGCCCTATAGGATGTTGCGCACAGGATTCCAAACTAAGCAGAGATAAGGCGGCAACGAGAGGTCCTCTACGTCCATCCAGATGGGGGACGAGGATGACCAGCCTTTGATGAGACGGTCCCAAGTGAAAATACCCCTACAGTGAAGATAGGATACCAAAGATGGTGGCAGTGGAAAGGAAAGCCCTTTGTGAATGAGATCTGTTCCAATAAATGTATTTGAACTGTATTCGAACCTGTATAAATGGACCACCGAAAATTCCTCAGGAAAAATGGCATGTTCTTGCGGAAGCTTTGCCAAATAGAGGATCCTCTCTTTATCCCAAGCGAGTTCTGTCTATACCATAAAGCGATGTTTTTACCTTTCAAATATTTGCTTCTGATGAAAATGCTCCAGGGACCGTTTCTGAATAAAACGAGGAGGAGAGATTTGCACAAGAGTGCATTTCCCATCGACCTCATATCCAATATACCCCAGCCTCCCATTTTTTTCGGGATCGTTAATGGCTTCATCTTGACCAAGTGAATTTTGGTTTGTCCGGACTGTCCACCCCACAGGTAGTTGGCAGCATAAGAATTCATTTTATAGATAATGGGAGCTGGGATGAAAAAAAGGTGTGGCCAGTATATGGCCAATTGTGATAGAACAGATTGTATAAGAATAAAACGGCCAGCCAGCGAAAGGGTCCTAGCTTCCCATCTTGAAATTTTAGAGAAAAAACGGTCCAGCAGCCATGACCAGTCCCCCGGTTTGTTCCCAGTAGGATTGAGGGAAAAACCAAGATATTTAAGACCATTTTCAATCAGCACAACTTCTATACCAAAAAGCCCGGCGATCCAAGAAACCAGTACCAGATCAGTCTCGTTGTGGTAAAGCTTCGATTTTTCCTTGTTGATGCAGATACCAGATGCGGATTGGAACCTGGAAACAATATCAAAAAGACTCTGCCAGGAGGCCTTGTGCAGCATAGCAAAGATTAAGATGTCATCCACAAAGAGGTTGTGGGATAAATAAAAATCTTTAAACATCTTAATTGGACGGTAGCGAAAACCATTCACATAAATATTTCAATTTTTATTCATAAATAATATTTATATTAAAAAAATATAAATTAAATTACATTATAGTAATAATGTAATTTAAATGATTGATAAATCAATAAAAGAAATACTAATTTAAATCAACCTATGAAAACACAAAACAAATTACACCACATATTTATATATAACTAACATAAAATTTCAAGAGGATCATGATCTAGTGAGTGCATCAACTCCATTCAAACCATTAAAATATAAGTCTCGTATCCTCTAAAACCACTAACCTCCCTCTCAAATGAGTTCGAAAGTCTTTATATACCAGGCATTCTAATAATTGTTGCTTAACTTTCTTTAACAACGTAATTTAAAAGAAAATTAAGAATATTTTCGAATATCTTAAAAACTTTGATATGTCCCCTTCAACTTGGACTTAACAATTTCCTCTTTAAATTAATATCATATATAGTTTTCTCTCAAATTATTTTTTCCTATATTTTTAGTTCACGCTAATTAATCTTCAATAATTACACAATAATTGGTGAACAAACTTAAAAAAATATTTCTCTTGCGTTGTTTCTTCCATCATATTAAAGGTGAAATTATTTAATTAAAAACAAACCTTATGCTTCTTTCTGAATTAAAAATTTCCCCGCAGTAAATCCTGGTAAATTCCTTCAAATTATAATGCAAATCTTAGATTATGAAATGTATTCACGCAAGTGAGCTTGATTTTTCACATATCAAAACAAATCTCAGTGATTTTTTTTAACATGGCAGTGGGTTAACAACTCTCGTCAAACGTGATGGAACATGCACGTGCAAAGTAAAGACAATGGGGCCTATGTGCATTCATTTAATTTAATTTAAATTTTAACTTTGTGTTATGTTTTATTTTTGTTTTCTTTTTTAACTCGTATATTTATTTATTTGATTTTTCTCGAGTTTGGTGAACGTAGTAAAACTACGTGAATTTTTTTTAAATATAAATTGTTAGACGAGAGCATACATAACACACAACAGATTTATACTCAGAGACTCAAAAGGAGAGAATAATTCACAGAGACAGACAAATGGAAAAACAACAATATTACTCAGTCAGAAACACTGGAATAGATAAAACAATCACTAGAGAACAGAAATCACTTTACATTACATAACAGGCTTGGGCCTTGGCTTGCTTGCTTTCCTTGGCCATAGAAATTACAAATTTATAGAGGCCGAAGAAGGATCTAGAAACTAATGGCGGTGTGGAGATCTAGAAAGATCTGATCTAGAAGGATCTAGAATCCTGTGTGAATTTGGCTTCACACTTAACATTCTCCCACTTGAAGCCAAATAAGAGTCATCAAGTCACACGGAGTCCTACCATGCCTCTGCATAAATCATGTTTATTTCATGGTAGAATCTTAGTGAGCATATCAACAGGGTTCCTATCTGTATGGATCTTTTCTAAGGATAATTGTTCTTCTTCCAACACATGCCGGATCCAATGGTACCTTAAGTCAATGTGCTTGGTTTTTGAATGAAATGCTGGGGTTTTCACCAAATGAATGGCACTCTAACTATCACAACATAACACATACTTGTCCTGCTTTATTCCTATCTCTCCTAAGAATCGTTGCATCCACAACATCTCTTTACAAGCTTCTGTTGCAACTATGTAATCTGCTTATGTTGTAGAGAGGGATACTATTCTTTGTAGCGTTGACACCCAAGATACTGCTACACTTGCAAATGTATACAAATAATATGTAGTGAACTAACAACTTGTATCAGAGCTAGGGTCGAATATCCACTGTGCAAGCCGCTTAGTGCCATCGCCTTACTCTGGAAATGTTCGTTAAAATGTTGGTTGTTACCCCTGGAGCTGTTGAATGATCTGTCCAGGAAATAGCTAAGGAACACTGGAACTAAAAGACAGTTGCTGCAAGAAAAACAAGGTCGTGGACCTATGTTGAAATGTGTTGTTGGAGTTTGAAACGTAGAGATCTGTATGTGTTGCTGGAGTTTGAAAAGTTGAGATCCCTAGAGATTGGAGTTGAAACTTGGTGTTCGTAAGTTTTTTTTTACATCAAGCTTGCACGTATATGTCAATTTTTTTCTCAAACCAACATATGTATGTGTGAAATATGAAAAGTTTAAAACATTATATATGTTTTTATATTTATTATGAGACATATATAAATATATGTTGGAATTTTGAAAAGTATATTTTAAAAGGAGGAGGAATTTTGAAAAGGATATTTTAAAAGGAGCAGGAATTTTGAAAAGGGTATTTTAAAAGGAGGAAGGTCATTATTACTAAATTTTAAAGAGTAATAATTAAAGTTTTATTTTTAAGTGGAGTTTTTTTGTGTTTTAGGGCATGAATTTGATTGAAAATGTAGACAACAGTTATAGATATGGAGAAGTTGAGCGGGGCTAATTTTTCCCTATGGAAATCACAGATGGAGGATATACTGATTTTAAAGGATTAGTATTTGTTGATTGAGGGCACAACAAAGAAGCCCTCATCGATGACAAATGAAGAGTGGGAAAAGCTAGATAGAAAGGCGATTGCAACAATCCGCTAATATTTAGAAAATAATGTTTATTTCAATGTGTCTGGAGAAAAGAAGACAAAAAGATTATGGAAGAAGCTCCATGATTTATATGAGAAGAACACAGCATCAAACAAAGTGTTCTTGATGAAGAAGATTTATAATCTCAAAATGAAGGAGGGTGATTTAGTTGCTGAGCACTTGAATGCATTTAATATTATTACTAATCAACTTGCCTCTGTTAAAATCATTTTAGATGATGAAATTAGAGCTATTTTGCTAATGTGTTCTATGCCAGACAACTGGAAAAATTTAATTGTAGCTCTCATCACTTCAACAACTGCCTGGACCCTGAAGTTTGATGATGTCAGCAGCATTTTAATGAATGAGGAACTGTTACGCAAATCAATTGCAGAAAACTATGGAGGAGAAGCTCTAGCTCTAGCTGATCGTGGTAGGAGAATGGATCGAGGCTGGCAAGGGAGATCAAGATCGAGAGGCCGATCAAAATCAAGGAGAGGAAGAATCATCTGCTTTCATTGTGGCAAACTCGGGCACATGAAGAAAGAATGTCGATTCTGGAAGAAATGACAAAAGGATTAGAGACCGTCCACAACCTTCCTTGTTACACAACCTTCCTTGTTACTGGGTTCCAAAGCTTATAACCCTTTAAACCATCGTTATACCCAATAAAGATGCATTTTTCAGATTTACTATCCAACTTGGTTCTTTTCTCCTTTGGAACATGTACATATGCATCACATCCAAATACCCTTAGATGTGAAAGAGAGGGCTTCTTACCAGTCCATACCTCTTGCAGAGTCTTATCCTCCAACGCTGATGAAGGTGACCTGTTGACCAGGTAACATGCAGTATCCACTGCCTCTGCCCAGAATTCTTGTCCTAACCTAGCACCACTAAGCATGCTTCTTGCCCTTTCCATCAACGTCTTATTTATTCTTTCTGCAACTCCATTTTGCTGAGGTGTATATGGAGTAATCTTCTGTCATGCTATACCACACTTCTTACACAATTCTTCAAATTCCTTACTGCAAAACTCTCCACCATTATCTGTCCTCGGCACCTTTATCTTCTTCTCTGTTTGGTTTTCCACCAGAGCCTTGAATTCTTTAAACCTATCAAAGACTTCAAATTTCTTCTTAAGGAAATATATCCATGTATTCCTTAAGAAGTCATTTATAAATGATACATAGTACACAGACTTACCCAGTGATGGAACCTTCACAAGTCCAAACACATCACTGTGCATAAGCTCTAATATATGTTTCGTCCTCTTACCACTATAGGGAGAACTCACCCGATTTTGCTTCCCATATACACAATTTTCACAGAAATCAAAATCCAGAGAGCTATTACTCAAACCTTCTACCATACCTTTATGATGAAGTATTTGAAGGCCCTTCTCTCCAATATGTCCAAGCCTTTGATGCCACAACATGGTCTTTTTTCCAGAGACCACTAGATTTTCTGCTCCACTTTCAAGAACCACAGAACTGTTGCACCCATCAACAAAAATGCTACCTTGCAACTTGTACAGAGTTCCAGTTCGAACTCCCCGCATCAATACCAGTGCTCCACGAACCATCTTGCAGGTATCCTTCTCGAACACTGTTTTTACACCTGCATCATCCAACTTGCTTATAGAACTCAGATTTCTAGCCAATGTAGGAATATGTAGAACACCCGGAAGTTTTCTAACCCTTCCACCTTGCAACTTCAACTTTACTTTTCCATGACCAATGATTCTAGCCTTCCTATCATCCCCTAAGAAGACATCACCACCATCGTATTTCTCATACTTGCAAAACCACTCTCAACCATGCCTCATGATCTACATGTGTACTTGAAGAAGCCAAGTACACATCTCAACCTTCATCTGAGGTGGTTTTTGCCTCTACACAAGGAGCATCATCAGATCCCTTTCCTTTATGAGGAGCTTTAGATTTACAGTCCCTTTTGAAGTGCCCTTCCTTTCCGCATTTCCAACACACCACCTTTACAGGTTTTCCTGGAGATTTAGATCTCCCTCTCGATTTAGATCTCCCACTCAATGACTTATTTTTGTTTCTGTTCTGGGACCGTCCTCATATAGACAAGGCATCACCATTCTAGCTCTCGATATTTTTCCATCTCATCTCCTCCGTCAGCAAGGATGAGACTATTTCATCAAAATGCAAGGCAGTTGCATTGCTACCTATTGCAATAACTAGACTATCCCACAAATCTGGTAGAGAACACAACAAACTGATGCACTTATCTTCATCTGAAATTTTAATATCAACAGATACTAATTGACTTACCACAATATTAAACGCATTCAAATGCCCCATCACCGAGTCTCCATCTTTCATCTTCAGGTTATACCGTTTTTTCCGCAGGAACAGTTTATTCACCAGAGACTTATATTGGTACAAAGTCCCTAACTTGTCCCACAAAGCCTTTGTCGTAACTTCCCCTGATACATTCAACAATACTGAATCTCAGACACACAATCGTATTGTGCTCTTTGCCTTCCGATCCAACTTCTTCCATTCTTCATCGGTCACTCTCATTGGTTTAGTACCTAGATCTACCGCGATCCACTAATCTTTATCTACCAACAGATCCTCCATCTTGAGTTTCCACAACTCAAAACTCTGACCATTAAATTTATAGATCTCTATCTTTCCACTGCTCCCCATCTTCTTTCACCACCAGAATCGATCCTGCAGATCTCCCACTGAACAGGGTCTACCATAGGTCCAAGCGAAACCCTTCAGCAACAAAAGCGTCCCCTTGAAGCCAAAACAGATATGATACCAAATGTAGGTTTTAACCTTGTACAGAAATTACCTACATATGAATTCTAAAACTCAAAAAAATAAACAATGCGAGAGAATAAGACATAAAACACATATACACAGAGATTTTCCCACTGGATCCCAAAACCAGGACTACTAGCTTGATTTTTCATTATTATCCTTTCAATGTTACAATACATGTCAAAGCATCCAATACCATGGACCAAAAACCATCGCATCCAATACCATGGACTGAAAACCATCGCGTCCAAAAAACATGTGTGAAAATCATGCACAAAACCATAGGTGGGTCCACCCAACCTAACATAGGGTCCAAAACCAAAATTTTCTAGGGCGCTACCCCGGATCCCATAAAGTGGGGTTACGAGTGCCCTTCAATCCCCTTGTTAACTACATGGAAAGAATATAACACAACCCAATAATAAGCGTTTGTGTCACATGAGCGAGAAGCGCTTAAAAATCCTTGTTGGTAAAAATTTATTGCCAGGTTTGAAATCCTACAATCTTGATTTTTGTGAGCATTGTATATATGGTAGACAAACAAGGGTTTCATTCCTTAGAGATGGCCATGACAAAAAGAAAAATGTGTTAGAATTGGTACACTCATATGTGTTTGGGCCTGTTAACATCAAATCATTAGGAGGAGCATCATATTTTGTAACATTTATAGATGATGCATCCAAGAAGGTTTGGCATATCCTATGAAAAGTAAAAGTGAAGTGTTTGGAATATTTCAAAAATTCCATGTTGTTGTTGAAAGAGAGACTAACAAATTGCTGAAGTGTTTAAGAACAGATAATGATGGAGAATTTTGCTCAAATGCATTTAAGGAATATTGTAACAGGTTTGGCATAAAGCATGAGAAGACTGTGCTTGGTACTCCTCAACAAAATGGTGTCACAGAAAGGATGAATCGCACCATTATGAAAAATGTGCGAAGTATGTTGTCCAATTCCGGTTTGGAGAAGAATTTTTGGGCTAAAGCAGTTACGACAGCTTACTACCTCATAAATAGATCTCCAACTACAACCTTGGATGGCGGTATCCCTGAAGAAGTTTGGATTGGTAAGAATTTGAATTATTCTCACTTGAAAATCTTTGGATGTGAAGCATTCATACATAATCCCAAAGAAAATAGAACTAACCTAGATGATAAATCTATGAAATGCATATTTTTGGGATATGTGGATGAATATTTTGGTTACCGTCTATGGGATCCAGTCAATCATAAAATTATTAGAAGCAGGGATGTTATATTTAATGAGTCAGAAATGTTCAAGAGGACTGTAGGTGAGTTGGAGGTCAAGAAGTTTATTGATAGGTTTGAAGAACAACAGGAAAACATACCACCAATACAAGAAAATGAACAACGAATTCAGGAGCATGAAGAACAACAAGTAGAAAATAATGAACAAGAAGAAGAAGGAATCTCGCAGGAACCTTTACAGGAGATTCAACCTGATAATGCACCACCATAGTTGGTTTGCAGATCTTCTAGGCCTCATAATCCTTCACAAAGGTATCCTCCTTTAAACTATATTTTGTTGATTGATGAAAGTGAGCCTAATTGTTTTCAAGAAGCTTGTAAATTTGAGCACAATAAAGAATGGAAGAAAGCAATGGAAGAAGAAATTAACTCTTTGCAGGAAAATAAAACTTGGGAATTGGTAAACCTCCCAAAAGGTAGAAAGGCTCTACAAAACAAATAGGTGTACAGGATTAAGCATGAAGGTGACGAAAAAAAAGAGAGGTATAAAGCAACACTGGTGGTGAAAGGTTTTTCCCAAAAAGAAGGTATTGATTTCACTGAAATTTTTTCCTCTGTTGTTAAAATGTCATCCATTAGAATCATTCTTGATCTAATTGCTAGTTTAGACCTAGAATGTGAACAATTAGATGTAAAAACTACTTTCCTTCATGGTGAATTGGAAGAAAAAATTTATAGGGATTACAATTCCCCATTTTATGATATGCATTACATTAGTTGAGTGTTCTAAGAGTTTTTAATTTCATCGTTGTTTTAATATTTCCTTTCATATAATGGTTGTGCATAGTTGCAGTTATATATAGAAATACCTGGATTAAATTATTTCAAATTGAGTAATATAAACTACTAAATACTATGTGTTTGGTTTGATAGTGGAAAATCTAGATACCATCGATGGGAGTATTGAGTGCTACTTACAGGTTTAGATCTAAATAGGTTTGTGTCCGTCCAATATCTTTAAACTTTGACCATTAATATTATGAACATAAATAAACCATGCCAGTGATGGTGTAGTTCTTTAATAAAATTTAATAAGTATTGATTAAGTTTGAATACATGTTTTTTAAAAATTGATATCTCGGTGTGAAATAGTCGGCCTGTGATTTTTTTTTTAATGACTCTACACAATTGAAAATTTACTTTCTTTTTATTAAGCTAGACCGATCATTAAATTGGTTAATAAGATGTAATTTTTACTCATATTTATTTACTTGGATATGATTATGTTATTATAATTTAAGATATGTAATACATGTGTTAGTATAACAATATTAGTTAACATAATAACTTTTAATGCATATTTTATATATTCCTTTATTTTATGGACGGCATTTTTTTTTGTGGATTCCAAAGATTCCAAAATTATGATTACGATGGTTAATAGTATTTGGTAATATGTATTATTGTGATATCTAGTTAGTGGTATTAATCATTTGATGATAAGCATATGTGACTTATAATATTAAAATAATTAAATAATAATAATAATATGCATACATATTAATGTTGATATGTGACATTATTTAGATAAGGTTGTTTATATCATTAATGTAATTTTTATGGTTGAATTTTTTTTTTTAATTTTATTCTCTGATTGGTCTTTTCATTTAATTAGAAATAGACAAGTAGTAGATTAAAAAAATCAAATAAGAGGCCAAATAAGGCTAATAGTATTAAGAAAAAGCTTCATGTGAGTAAAAATTTATAGAGGTAGTTTAATATTTTAAAGAGGGTTAGATTGGGCTATAACAAATATATCTTTCTATCTCGAGGGTTTGTGAATTATTGATGCTAGCCAATGCATGATAGGATATTGTTAGAGTAGTCTCTTTTACCTCTAGATCTTGGGATGATTCCAATTCTTCACCTTCATCCTCTTCAAAGTCTATGTAGAATAATTTATTCTCGCTTCATTTATTCCCCTTACTGTATTTTTTGTCATAGTTGAAATATAGTCCCTTTTTCCTTCTTTCATCCATATACTGTGAATTCAACCTTTTCAATTTAGGAAAACTATAGCATGATATTTGCTATAGTTAATAGTGATTGATATTCTAGTTGATGTAATTTTACTTTCAACTTTTGTAGCTAGACTAAAAACATTCTCTATGGATACAGGTTCAACTATATGCATGTCATGTTGGATTATTTACTTTAAATTTCCCATGAAAAGGTGTAACAGATTATGTTCAGAGATATTCTTTACTCCAAGTCTCAACATTTGAATTTCTTGAATGTGCTCTATATTTGTACCTTTTTCTTGAATATTTACAGATCTAATAAAGAATGTATTTCTCTTAATATCCTCATAACGCGCTATCAATTCTTTTATAAAAATAGACCAAAATATAACATAATCCTTTTTACTTTCACAAAGCCATTTATACCATTCATGTTGGTCTTGTTCCAAAAAGAAGGATGCAATGTTTACGTTTTGTAAGGATGCCAATTGGTCTAGGTCAAAGTATTTATCCATTTTAAATATACATGTTATAAGATCATTCCCATCCAACTTCTTTATATTAGTCTTTGTAATGTAGTAGTTCCTTACTGTTGGCTTGAAACCCTAATGATGTTGATCTTGGATTGAAAATTCATGATTATGGTTTTGTGATCCAATATCTCTTCTCTCCAACTTTGATGGCACATGCCTCATATGAGATTTATTATCAACAACATGGGTATTCTTATGCCTGTGGTTCCCTTGTATTTCAACATAACTTTTAGGAAGGCTCTTCAAGAGAAGATTCTCCATGGCAATCATGGATTTTTGTTTTTCTTCGATATTTTCATTCATCTTCTTCTTTATTTCTCCCTTTCTTTCATTCATCTTATTTTATATTCCTTATTCGTTATCATTCTTATTCTTTTCTATTCCTTTTTTATATTCATTCATATTCTTTCCCATTTCGCCTTTAAGTTTTTATTTAGAACTTGATAAATTCACCTTCCTTAATATACTGTCATACATTTTATTAACATTCTTCTGTAACTGAGATAGGCTAAATTCTAACTCTTCATTATATGCATGATTCAAGCATGAGCCTTCAATGATTTAATTGTTGTAGTAGGTTTCTTTGGACACATGTTGACAAATAATAATAGAACTCCTCTTTATCACAACTTTCAATCACAAAAAAAAGAATCTTCTAATCAACAGTTAGGTCACTACTAAGCTATGTACCTTAACTTGGAGAGTATCAGAATGGCTAAACTTTTATTCAAATAACTTTGATATTTGATCCCTTCTGGATATATCAATTTGTTTTGTAATACCTTGATATGTCTTTTCTGCACCATATGTGAACAAAGTTTGATGTGGTAAGTGAAAGTTATCCTTCCCAAAAATTTCTTATTTTTGGCCTCTTCTCATGAGAAAAATTGTATAGCATGTCATGTGTTCAATTCTTCAAATATCATTACTAATTTTTACCTAAGGTACTTCTACATGTCTCTTAAAATAGGATGATATAGCATAAATACCTAGGTGGCCTGTTTAAAATTGATTTCAAGACTCTTCATAAACCCTAACTTCCATAGGGCATTGTTGACGGTGCTGGAAATCCATCAACTAAGGGGGCCTCCCCGATGAAATGGCCTAATTAGGCTTCGAACCAATTTGGTAGGAGCCCTTTCGGAAATATGGGTTGAATGTCATATGTTCTTAAAGATATGCCTTGGATACAATGGTCAGCACAAGAGATTAATTCATAGGTAAATTTAGACAAACAAGTGAGTATGCCTTGAGGAATGTTAAGTTGCAGAATGTATCAATGTTCTTTTACCGAAAGGGAGAGAAAAGTGAGGCTTTAAAAGCAAATGAATAGTACTAATATTGATCCGGATTGGATCATTATATTGGTTGACATCCATATTGATGCATTTGGAGTGGAAAAGGTGGAGGAATTAGCTTACGGGACTATGTTTATCGGTGGGACCCACATTGGCAAAATAAGGTCTAAAACCTTCTAGGAGTGTTTTGAGGCATCAAACGATATTTTATGTGGGTAAAAATTTTCCTCTTTAGTTCCACACCATTTCATGCTATTCTACACACATATATATTTACAACGGCGTAATAAGTGCACCAATCAGAGTCCATATGAAAATGTTATGCCACTTAGAAGTTGAACTTCATGTTTTCACACCTATAGTTTGGGAGGATGCTGCATCATCCCCAATTATTCATGGAAAAGGGGCTAGCCACTTGATTATTATGAAAAATACTCCAGAAGAATCTATATTGTAACTCTAGTTAAGAGTTGATGTAGTCCAAATTTACCACTAGTAGGCTATTGGGTTATGTCATAACTGAGCCACTAGGAAAAAGAGGATTCCATTCTTTTGAGAGCATTTTGTTCCATAGATAAGCAAAGATAGCTAGGAGAGATAGGAGGTAGAGCACACATTCAAGATTAGTGCAGTGTAGGAGCCCACGGGCCACGAGCATTACTTCTTTGTACCTTCATCCATATTTCCAAACAGAGAAAGAGAGTGAATCAGCCTCACTATCCAACTGGGTTTTCTCCTGAAAGGGTTTCCCATAAAACATATCTTGTGTCTTATGTGTGCGCGTGTGGGATTATTTTATCGTTCTCTACTTTTATACATAATTTTCATTTGCATGCATGCACTAATTACATTTAAATCTACAAAGCTAGAATTTTAATAAAACTGTAATAGTGTAAAATTTCAGTATTGTAATATATTACTATCAGATCCGCAGTGAAAAACTTTCCAGTGGAATTTCCATGGAAGTTTACAGATCAAATCTAGTAAATATGCATGAGCATATACATATAAATGAATTGTTGGTCAACTAGCGAAATAGTTCACATAGAAGCAATGATTGTGAAAACACATAGAACACACCTTCAACAAGATAAGTACCAGAGCCACCGAAATAGTTCAATTTCCTTAGTATAGATGAAAAAACATACATCGCAAACATTCAAAGAATAGTCTTACAATATTTATGACATATGCATGAAAGTGTGCTATCTTAGTGAGCTTCGAAATTAAACAAAAGTTCTAAGATACATCAATACAACAAAGACCACTATCTCCAATAGTAGAGCGTTAGAGCAACCACTTTCTCCTCCAAAAGAACTATCTTCCTCCCTAATTCCTAGTAGGAGCATCCAATGTGAAAATTCCATTGCATGAGCTATGAGGATGTATATATAATCCCTTGTGACTCTTGGATTACCCTCATGGTTGTTTGACTTATCTATGTTCTTTTGACTCCATGAATTTTCACATTCTATGGATAACCCTTGGAATTCCACTTTACATTACATTTCTCACATATTGAAATTACATAATCCACAAATGATGTGGAAAATGATGACTCATGCCAATATATGACATGACATTGATGACATGGATTACATGATGATATGGTAATGTCAATACACCCTTGTCGCTACTAACTTTGTGTCTTCTTTAAATATGGAACATTTTCTTCTTTTTCCTCCTCCATAAGGATTGAAGGTAGGGATTCTTCAATGTGATCTTGATCTATAATTGCTATCAAAATTTGGGGTCACTTTTTATTTATTAATTGGTCAACTTGTCTTTGCATATAGAAATGTGTCTTTTAGCATGATCTTGTTCTCCATCTCCTTCATCATCGTCCTATCATAACATGATATAATACCTGCAATTGAAATCCATTCATGACAAGAAGACATTAGCCTTGTAACATGCCTCCTCTCATATCTACCCACTTTCACTGGCATTCCCTTGGTAAACATGAGATGAAGGTTACTATGATAAGACTCAACCTCCTATATGACCTTAACGAAATGGAGTCGACAAAACAAGACCTTACAGACCTCCCCTAAGTGCTATAGGACCCCTAGGAGCTAATCCATCACTCCAGGTGCCCAACCCCTAAGTTTACCTAGCCTTTCAATGAATTAAACCACCAATCGCTCCCATGAAAAGGCATGCATGTGACTAAAACCCTCTAGTCACTCCCACAATGCCTGTAAGGGAGACATTGTAGTATTTTTCAGCCAGTCTCTAACCCATTGCGCGAAACTTGATGAGATTTTCCGAAACAATAAATGACACCAAGAAAAAGCCTCTAACACAAAACTTTATCAAAGACTTGACCTAACTAAGTCTAACCATGAAATTCATTCCATTAAACACACGATAAAAATGCAACCTACAGGTCATGAACGCAAGTCTGAATATTAGGGATTGAAAACTTATCTTAGGTTTAACAAGAAGGGTCACTTCCTTCTCACATTAGCTATCATAACACCAATTAGGACTTTCATTCATTATTCATTCAATTACAAGTAAAAACATGAAAAGAGCCATGACTAAGAACTATCATATAACCATGCTTATAACCAACATATAACTAGATAAATAATAATGAAATAACATCCATTAAAGCCACATAATAACAAGTACATTTACTCATCAAAATGAAGGGAAACTTTGCTCTTATTAAAAATAGGCAAAATCCAACCAGGTTTGGGACTTCCATGTACCACCTGACCATAGATCGGCTGAACCAAATATTTCCTTCAGTTAATCATCCCTATGCCATATTCCAAGCATGAATATGGGATCTCATGGGATAAACCAATCCATGAAAAACCAATGGAATCTAGAGGTTAAACCACCTCCACCCTCACCATACCGTGATCTCACCTAAACCAGTGCCAAGATAACAAAACCAAATCGAGCTTGGATACCTCACAATTTCTTTTCTAATACTTTGAGGAATTTTCCCTTCTCCACCCTTGGGATTTACTGTGTATCCCACCATTACCGGTCAAGGGATTCCTAGGCATTTGGGAATTTTCCTAAGACCACCCGAATCCAAAATCTTTTGGCAATCCAAAGTTCAAACTGAGGAAAGTCCCATCACACCATGACTATTTGGAAATGGCAAGGCAAGACTAAAATCCATCATCGAAACCTGATAAAATCTATGCCAATCACAGTAAAAAAACCAAATACCAACATGCATATACCATGCATGTCAAAACCAGCTAGGAAATCATACATGCAACCTATTACCTACAAGTATTCATGCTGAAGCTGCTTGATTCAACTTTTCCTTGCTTGATGCTTGCTTTCTTTTGCTTTCCTTGTCCTTCATTTGCTTGCTTTCTTGCCTTCTCTTCTCTGAGACAAATTCCAAAACTAAACTAACAAAATACTGTGAATTGATCCTCAAAAGCCTTTTTATTAATGAGGTTTCTTTTTTTTTTCAATTTTCCATTATTTTCCCTCATTTTCCTCCTCATATGAAACCTGTGAACTTTCACATTCCTTTCTCCCATTTTGCCTTATTTTGATAAAATAAATGCCAATAATGCTTTTTCCATTTCCATTGCCAATTTCCCTTATCCATAAACACATCATCAACTTGGAATATGTGTCCAATGACGTTGGTCTTATTTTTTGTTTACTAACTTTTATTACATGGACTTTTAACCCAGGGATGTTATAGACCCATCCCCCTTATGGGAACACCATCCTCGGTGTTCAATGAAACCTACAACCACCAAGACCGTTGAAAAGAAAAGCATACTGCCCACGAAGATTTATGACTTAGATCATTGTAGTATTTATAATGAATAACCTGTTGAAAAGCAAAGAAACATAATGCTTACTGGAGCTTTATACCACAACTCATTATAGTATTTACAATAACAATCACATATAAACTGATGCAGATTTAATTCAACAAACAAATAACTATATTGTTTATGGATCTTTATAAATCCAACTCGATACAATATTTACAATAATATACACATATGCACATTTCCATAGCAAACAAATAAACGGATATTATGCCTCCATCTGCAACAAGGGAGTCCAAAGGCTCACACCTCACCCTCAAAGTAATACTAGGACTCACCTCCTTCCTAGGAAGTATAAAATCCACTTCCAAATTCAAACCTGCATCCAATGTCCAACACTACAATCCTGCACTATTTTTCCTCTCAATCAACAATTACCGACTCATTGTTCTAGTGTACACTCCCAATGTGCATATGATCCCATCTAGAAATTCTAACGACCAAAAAAAATCCATCCCCGCCCTTCCCTTCTCTGCTACACAGTCCCTCGAGAAATTTGATCACCCCATTCAATGCAGTCACTCACCTTCCAAATTCCCTGACATCCTCTATCATGGGTGATCCATCCCTTCGAAAGGTTTCCTTGCATCAGAAGGTCAAACAACCAAGGCATATACCTACCTCAAAACCATCATACAAGTAATACCATGCTCATCGAAATCAATGGACACTATTGGGTACTAGTGTCGCACAATGGCCTTGATCCTAAAGTTCTTTACCAACATACTACTGCTTTTTCCAATTCCTTTTGTCAATGCTAATTCTTGTAGTCAGTTTCAACCACCCCAACCAGGCATTTCCCTGCTTCTTGTACCAAGCACATAATTTCCATTAGATTAAAATGAATTGAAGCTAATTCAAATCATACATCATGTTGGGCATGGAATCCCCCCAAGACATGGTTTGGGACTCAAAGTCCATGTTTTGACCGAATCTTGTTGTAAAGCTCAGCGAATTGCGGGCGTAGGGTGCGAAAGTATGATAGAGTCAGAAGGTTGTCCGCCCTAGTTTTATAATGTAATGTCGACTCGATAGACCTACCCATGGTCTGCAGACCATGGGATTGTATAAATAGAGCGAGGCTCTAAGTAGAGAAGAGAGAAGTAGGAAAAAGAGTCCAAGTGATTAAGTCACAATTTGAAGTGTGTCGTTGGGTCGAAGAGTAGGAGAAGGCTCTTCAGCTGAGTGAGTAGAGGCCTAGTAGTCTGCAGCTGAGTGCACGGACCCCTGCAGCTATGTGTGTAGGGCAAAGTCGAGTCTGTAACCGAGGAAGGACTTAATAAAGAGAAGTTTGGTTATAATTTTGTGTATCTATTCTTGGGTTAATGAATGATTGATATAATTTGCAAATATACTATTTATTTACTGCACGGACATGTATGAATGGTTTATATTGTTAAGTATACTTAAAGCACTCAAGTAGGAAAAGATAATTAACTAGCATTGGAATACCAATAAGGTCTTGGGTAATAACACAAAACGTGACGTTCAGCCCCTAGGTAGGGCTACATGAAGGCAGTATATCAGGTTGTGAAGTATGGGAAAGTGCGTGAAGCAACCTACATGTAGGGTCAAACCACAAACTAGTTGAACTCCTCAAACATCTCTAGGGTGCAGAAACCTAGTTCTAGAACCCTCCCATACTACTTCGGGTGAGACCTCAGTTTTCGCTCTACGGACTATTTCCAAAAGGGCCAACAGTACCGAGATTTGTTTGGCTAACTTAACTCTAAACCTGGGTCAGCCCTAATAAGCCAACAAATGGTTTCATTGCTAGGACTGAGATTTGCATAAAGATGTCTGATGTCGTATCACTGGAATCCAATAAAAAAATGAATTGAAGAGTGGATGGACAGAAAGATTCATGAGTTCGCGGCGTAGGAAAATAGGAATCCACGATTATCAAAGGAAAAGTGGTTAGATTGCTACTTATATACAAAAATCCACGAAATTTTATTTTCATCCTTCCCCTTTGAGTTGTACAAGTGGATCACGAAACTAGCATATAGTCAAGGAAGGTGTAGGCTTGACAAACCAATTTTTGGACTCTGGAGTTGGTGCGTAGACTAGAAGCATCGAAAGATAAGATCGCGCGCATTGTAGATGACTGGCTCGATCGAATTATAGGAGGATTTATCACTGAGTTCACAGTAAATACTTTAGTCAGCTATAGCAAGGTGGAACGATGCTTCCTCAAAGGACCGCGAGGTAAGTACGTTAAATATTTGAACACTAGGAATAAAATGCTATTGTGTGAAAAGTGGGTTATGTGAATAAATTGATGTTTGGGGCTACGCAGAGTGGGAGGATCTATAGAAACAAAGGTAGCACAGAATTAGAAACTAGCCCCTTGATTTCACCTCCGTGAGAAAGCGAGGAAGAGCTCATGAAGGTTTCACCAAGAAGTACGATCAGTTTGATAAAGCAACAAATTCCACGTATACCACTCTCACCTACACCACCACTAGTTTCACCATGTTCACCCCCATCTTTTCCCACACCACCTCTGCCACCACCACAGTTCAATATGGCAAGCGCGATAAAGTTGTCGGTGTTCAAGGGAGTAGGGAATGAAGATCCAAACTAGTTTTGGTTCATGGTAAGGGTTGTATGGGAAGCGTAGGGAGTCATGGATAACAATATAAAGAAAGCAACACTGGTCAGCACTCTGCAGGATCATGCACTGTCTTGGTACATTAAGCATTTCAAAGACAATCCGAATGCAGGGATCACAGATATCCAAGCTGCGCTAAACAAGGAATTTAGCAGGCCAAAATCAGAGACACAATCAATCATTGGATTTAAGGAAATCATGATGCTTCTAGGCGAGACCCTCTGGGAGCTGGATCAGAGACTGAAGTGTACAATTCATGAAGCCAATATGACCTTGATGGACAGGGAACATCACACATGGTTTGTAGCATCACTAATGTCACATCTAAGGAACGCATTGTCAAAACCACTCAGGTCGAGGCCTTGGAGATCGCAACGAGACTGCATGAGACTTCGATACAAGATCCTAACCTGGGATTCAATAGATCCATGCGTAGTTGAAAAACTTGTGCCTTGAGATGGAGAGTTTGAAACAAGACAGGATGGCTCGCCAAGAAGTGTGTGAGGAGGTATGGTGCGTAAAGTGCAAAGGCCTGGGACATGACAAGGACAATTGTCCAGTCTTCGCGAACTACCTGGTGGAAGGAAGACCAATGCCATTGAGACAGGAGGCACAAGCAGGATTGAGTGTAGTGCCTGCATTAAGGTGTGTGATTTGTCAGATAAGAGGGAAGCATGCTACAGATAACTGCCATCTATTACTGAAGTATACACAGAATTCCTAACAGTGCTTTTATAATTTCTGCAGGTTAGTAGGCCATGATGAATGCACCTATAGAAGTTATGAACTGATAATGGATCAGAGTTCTACCTACAGAGTTTAGACTGAAACACGAGCCCTTGATCAAAATGCAGGGATGGCGCACACTAGATTTCAGGAGCGCGGACGAGGTCGAGGTGGAATGGGACTAGGAAGAGGTCGCGAATAGCTGATATGTTACGATTGCGAAGGGCTAAAACATTATGCTCGCGATTGTACAAATCCAACGAGATGATCATGCTTATATTGCACCCAGTTTGATCATGAGATGGAGGACTTTCCCACGCTGATAACGAGGTTGCGTGATAAAGGAGCACTCCAACTTCCCCTGACTCAGAACTTGAAAATGATGAGGTCTAAGCCATGCAAGGAAGGCCTGAATGTAAATATCGTGCTCTGAAGTGGTATTATGACAGGAGATGACAAAGGAAAGTAGCCCGAAGAGAGTGCTTGGGTTCGCAAGGCTCTAACAAAGGAACCAAAATTTGATTTAGAGCACGCTAAGGAGACATTCATGGAGGCTAAGAAGAGCTTCGCGGATGCCTCCACTTCAGGAAGTAAAGAAAAACTGGAACCGAAAATGGACCCATCAATGCTCACTACATTTTTGGAGACATGCATGAAGCTGCTGCGCGACAGCAAAGTTGTGAAGGGGCTGCAAGAATTCATCGGTAGATGTTCCAGAACCACACGTAGTCTAGAAGTTTGGGAAGTACACAACGCGAACAGGAAGAGAGATGAGATTGACCACGCAGATCAAGGAATATGAAATGGATCAAGTGATTTTGGATCCAGGGTCGAAAGCGAATGTCCTACCAAAGTAGATGTGGGAGCACATGGGCATGTCTCTGCTGCAACGGTCTCCTATTCAATTGCGAATGGTGAACCAGCAAAAGATCCTACCTATGGGAAGATTGTAGGGAATAACGGTAGATATCGAAGGTGCGAGCGTGCTAGCAGATTTCGAAGTGATAGAAATTGTTGATGACAACAATCCCTATCCCGTGCTATTGGGAAGAGATTGGGCCATTGACATGAATGGAGTGATAAATCTAAAGAAGCACAAGATTATTTTTGAGAAAAAGTCATTGCGTGTAGTGGTACCTTTAGACCCCGTGAAAGGATCGCGCTACAAATAGGCAGTGTGTGACTACGATAGCGACGATGATCTATACTGTATCTACAAGATAATTGCGCGGGAGCAGGACTGGTTAAATCCAACAACGGATGTCAGACTTTCGTTGGAGTGCGAAAGTTCCTGCCCCTTAACTTCAGACGAGGAAATAAAACAATGGCAGAACCAATGACACGAGGTAACCACGCTCAACTGTAACATAATGACAAGGTCGCTTTGCTGCATGGAAAGAGAGGTAAGAGATTTGCCTATGTATGACAGGTTGAGCGAGGTGGATGATTTCCTAAACAAATTTGAAAAGAGGATATATCCCTGTTCCTGGCTTGGCCTGTGGATACATGCCATCTTTGAGGGTCCTCAGCTTGATACCACTAATAAAGGGATCATCGCTCTCGAATGTTCTGATCAAGCACACATACATCACTGTGTCTCAAGTGACGAAGATTCTTTCATCATAAGTTGCATCCGTTGATGAAGTTAATGTTATGTTATCCATAACCAACATATCTGCTGTCTCAAAAGAGTAAGCAAAGCATAATGGCCAACTTAGGTATCCAGTGTAATTTCCAATAACGAACCAGATCTTTAAGAGGTAAGGCACATTGGAGGGCACAGGAAAGTGATAGCAATACTTGTTGAGAGGCTTCGGAAAGTAGCGTAGACTATCCAAAGAAGAACCGAGGCGAGTGAAATTCCCTATGGCTGCTGTCTCACTGACATCTATGTAATTAGCATCGGAAACCCATGCTATATTGTTTTCCGCAGTGTGATTCATTGTTCCTCCACAATTGATATTCATAAATCCTACCAAACCGCCAAATAATAATTATTAAAAGAACAATTTCTTGTGGGCGAAATATTGGAAAAAAAATTGATGACCATTATTAAAAACACTCTGAATACCTGGTTGTTGGGCAATAATAAGAGTGAATAAACTCAAAAGGACACCCACTTGCTGTATCCAATAGCAGACGTTGGCCATGGCTCCTCCAATTATTAAAAAGTGCTGCGCAGTTGCGTAGTTATAGGAAGCAACTGGATGCTGGTTATCTTATTAGAAGTTGCAAACAGTTATTAGCATATCCTATATTCCTCACCCATAACTCTCTTTCAATTCTTTTGTATGATTTGTCTGTGAAGTGCATGTGGATGAACAATAAAATGGAGCCTCTTGAATTTGTATGTCAATCATCCCTACTTTTCAAGTGCTTCAGAAAATAAAATTAACATCAATCTTGCGGTCAATAAATGAACCGAGTCCAATGAACCATCTAACTACGTCATTAATGTCGTATTAGAAACAGAAGTCTCTATAATTTTTATTTTTTATCTTTTTTCATTAAGTCATGGTTGTAATAAAGGATTATGACGTATTTGTTGGAGATTGGGAATGGATTGAAACGACATTTATTTAAAATTCGGCTAATTTTTTTGAAATTTAAGTTTTCATTATAATTGTTCTTAACTATTTTATAATATTAAACAATCCATCATCCCGCATCACGGATTTGGGTGATCAATATCAATACCTTATAAAGTCTCTTTAAACTTATTTTTATATAATTATGTTTAGAACTTAATTTTCGACTACGGAATGATTCTCACTTAATTGTAATAAAACATTAAAAGAAGGAACGTCAGTCTTTGAAAATCATAATTTTTTTCCGAAAGAAAAAGCTCAATTGTATTATATTGAGTTTGTATAACAATTTCAAATGGTACATATTATGCAAATTAAAGAAACATAGGACAAAAACCAGAGGAGAATTCTTTTGAGCAGATTTCCAAAACTCGAAGATATACAGATACAAGGACACCACCAGCGCCAACTGGGAAAAAAATCAGAGATAGATAATGCCATACATAATCCGACAGATGCCAGGAAAATCAAAAAGGAGAAACTAGAAACAGATCATAAGGACAGATAGAAAGAAACTAAAAACCTGGAATACAGAAGTCCTGAATGGAAAAGGACTCCCCGCCGACTGAAACCTTCAAGGACCATGAACTTGAGCCAAGATGAAGACCCTCCTTTGACAAGTAATCCGCTTTCTGGTTCCGGGCTCTGTAGACGTGCTGAATGGAACTCCCTCCCATAAGACCCCAAAAAAACATAATTCTATCCATCCAGCTTGCGAGGTGAGGGCACCTGATGAGGCTTTTACCATTGACATGATCGACCATAGATTTGGAGTCCTCAAAGATTGAGATAGAATGGATGTAAAAAAAAATACAGAAAGCGAGAAGACCCGCGAGGGCCTTCGCCTCTGCCAAGCTGTTTGTTCCCTTTGCTGTGTTCCAGGACAGGCTATAATGTAGATTCTCATCCATAATAATGACCACCCCACAGACGCATGAATTCTGTTGGGCAGCACCGTCAAGGAAGGCCCTCGGGGACCTGAGAAAAGAATTTGCTTGCCCACTTCTGTTGACAGTTTTCAATTTTGGAAACCTTTTGGGGACAGAGTCATATATGAGAATTATGTGTTGTAATATATCCATGAGAGGCTCCTTTGCTTCATTGAAAATTTTATTGTTCCTCCACCTCCAGGCACACCATAAAGCAATTATAATGATCGATCTCCATGATTCTCTTTGCCTACTCCACCAATCAAAAGCAGTGGGAGTGGAAGCATGAGAGAGAAGAGGGAAGCCATATAGAAATGCCAGATCCCACCATATTTGCTGAATAGAGTTGCATTGGAAGAACATGTGAAAATTGGATTCCTCTTCTAATTCACACATTTGGCACCTACTCGGCCATGCCACTTTCTTTTCCTCAAATTCTCTCAGGACATATTTTTATTATAAAACACCAGCCATGAGAAGTATATGAATTTGGGTGTGCATCCTGATTTCCAAAACGCTGATGGGAAAGTGGGATAAGAGAGCAAATACTTTGAACCAATCATATCAGCATAAATATCCTTTACGTATACCTGAAAATTTGTGTTTGTCAGATGCCAGACCAAAAAGTCCTACGGCATGGACCTGAGAAACCCGCAACTTCTCAGAATGTTCCTAACCGAGTCCCATTGACTCAATAACAACTCCGACAAACCAAGATCGGCAGCTGATTTCCATATAGGGAGGGGGCCTTGCCAACCTGCAATCAACTTATCCCACGTGGAGAAGTCTTTGCCATGGAGGAAGAATAGAATCCTATCAGGAATTGATATGTTTTCACGCCTGCTCATGATAGGATCAATTTCGATGAGGATTTTATTGCCGGACTGAAAGCACCATTTCAGGTTCCTTAAAAAATATTTCTCAATTTTGCGGAAACTGAGTCAGATGGAAGAGCCGCACTTAGCCCCAATCCTTCCTAAACAAAACTAGTATTCCATACCTTTTCCTCTCATGTATTTCATCTTAATGGTATAGCTCCAAGGCCCTTCCCCGAAGATACCCCTCCACAAGGATTTGAACAGGAGTGCTTTCCTGAAGGTCCTCAAATCCAATAAACCCCAACCACTTGAAGACTTCGGTCTAGAAATCTTCTCCAAAGAGGTGAGATGAAATTTTCCTTGAGTTGACTTGCCGCCCCAAATAAAATTTGCAATGATCTTATTCATTTTCTGAATGATGCTTGCGAGGAGGAAGAAAATATGAGCCCAATATACAACAAGTTGCAAAAGTACTGCTCGAGTTAGGATGATTCTTCCAGCCAGAGATAGAGATTTATATTCCCAAGGAGATATCCTTTTATAATATCTATCAATAAGCCATTTCTAATCATCTTTAGAATAACCCATTGCCTTTAGATGAAAACCCAAATATTTTACTCCATCCTTAATAGACCTTATACCGACTCCAAACAACTCGGAAATCCATTCCACTAATTCCATATTGGCGTCGTTGTGGAATAGAATGAATTTGGACTTGTTTATTTGTAAGCAAGTGGCCCTTTGAAACCTGTATAGAATGCCATTTAGACATCTCCACGTAATCCTGCACAGCATTGCAAAAATAAGCACATCATCAACAAATAAATTGTGTGAAACGTAATTGTTCCTGCAAATCTTCACGGGCTGGCAAGTGTTCTCTGTAACAACCTTATTGATATGAAGGCTTAGAGAGTTCATTGCTAGGATGAATAGCATCGGCGATAAAGGGCATCCTTTCCATAGCCCCCTTTCTACTGGGAAAAAAGGGGAAGGGATCCCGTTAATAATGACCGCATAATTCACGTTCTCAATACATGGCATAATCCAATTAATGACATTTGATTTCAGACCAATCTTTGCTAATAAACACCTGATAAAACCCCAATCTAAACATTCATAAGCTCTTTTCAAATCTATTTTCAAAATGGCCGCTTCAGATTGATTAGAGAGCATGGAGAACATGCTTTCCTGAGTGTTGGTGATTGCATCCATTATATTCCTTCCCTTCAAAAAAGCATGCTAGTCCTTAGATAATGAACCGGCCAATGTCACTTTGATCCTCTCTGCTATTATTTTTGTGATAATTTTGAAAGTTATGTTGCAGAAGGAGATCGACCTGAAGTTTTTAAAGGTGTTCGCTTCCAGTTTCTTTGGGATGAGGGCTATCTGCGTGGATGAAGTAATGTGATGGATGCTGCCTGAGATTCTTGCTGCCTCAACCATCCTCAAGAGATCTAGTTTGATGATGTCAAAAAAGTGGATGAAAAATTCTATTGTCCAGCCGTCCGGACTGGGGCATTTATCCTTCTTAAAAGCCTTCATAACTCCTAAAAGTTCCTCCTCTGTTATGGGCTGGAACAACTCTTCATTTTTTTCATCATCAAACATTTGGGGGACTAGATCAATACCCCATAGAATATCGTGAAAGTTTTTATTCTCTCTTCTTTTGTGTTGATCTTTAAAATGTCTCATTGCCTCCTTTGAGATTTCTTGTTGAGAGAAGAGAAAACCTCCATGACCATCACTAATTTTCCATATAGTGTTCCTCTCCCACCTCGCATTTGCATACCTGTGAAAAAATTTGGTGTCCCTATCACCTTCTTTGAGCCATATCGCCCTACTCTTTAGCATCCATAAGGCTTCCTCCTCCTTTAGAATATTCTATTTTTTCCTTTCAAGCTCATTTAGTTGGCATTTCAAACTAAAGGGGAGAGTGTTGGCTTTCAATAACTTAGAAATATTGTCCAACTCCTTTTGTATTTCTTGAAGAGCCAATTTGTCTGATTGTCTTTTTTTGTGTTTCCATGCCTTTACCAATTTTCTCAATGAGGACATCTTATCTTTAAAAGTCATAAAAGGAGGAACCAAGCTATTAGCGGATAATTCCTTCCAGGTTTTTGATATTTCTACCTCGAACGCAGGGTCCACTAGGCAGGATCTATTGAACTTAAAAGGGTACCCACTCCTGAACCACTTTTCCTTCCAACTGAGAAATATTGGCCTATGGTTGGAGATGAACGCATTTTCAATGGTCAAGAAAGGCATTCCCATTTTATCAATGATGCTGACATGGACGATAAACTGGTCTATCCTTTTTGCAATATGGGCTTCTTCTATTCTTCCATTATTCCACGTAGGCATCATTTTGGTTGGAACAACATCTACAAGATTCCTGTGAAGGAATTCATACTTGATTCTATCAGAGAGCGGATCTCTCTTTCTGCACTTCCCCCATTGTTCTTCCGGATTTAAAGTAATATTAAGATCACCTACAATCATTAATGAATCAATGTCAAAGATATCTGAATCAAAAAACTTTTCCCAAAAGTGAGACCTGTTTTTATATGGGGCATAGATATTCAGGATATTGATGGGACTAGAATATCCTCTAATAACCGCTGAGATGAGAATTCTTGCAAAGCATTTATAGGCCTTAGTATTGATCTAAGAAGGATCCCACATAACCGCCAGACCTGCCGAAAGACCCTTGGCTTCCAAGGCTGCTATGCGCCACAAAGGAAACATTTTCTTGAAATAGGAAATGGCCGCTTGTTTGCTGTGCATGGTTTCTTGTATAAGAATGATTTTTGGCATGGCAGAGAAGAAAGGATCTTTAAGTGCCAAAAATTTGAGATCTGCTCCCAGACCTCAGATAGTCATTGATATCATGAAAGTCATAGTGGGGGGGGGGAGCCGCGATTGCTCTAAGAAGTTGTTTCTCAGACATGTCAAAGATGGGAATGTCCACAAGGGACAGGTTCCTTAGAGTAGATGTTTCCAAGCAGTTAGTATAACTCGGTTAATCAATCAAGGCCTTTTAAAAAATAATCTATAATTTATCTACAATTTAATTTTTATGAATAATTTAATGGTTATTAAAATTTATTTTAATAAAAATGGATAATTCATATGCAAATTTGATGTAATCTTAAAATTAGATAATCATTATTAAATTTTCTAATAAATACACTTAATTTTTATACCAATTTAATTTAA
>APFE030710199.1:4315-28192 GCA_000404065.3 Pinus taeda | reverse complement strand
GGGTCCCCTATTTGCTTGGTGTTATTGCTAATATCAAACAAAGAGGGGGGTTGTTGGTGGCCACAACAATGGCGATTCACAGGGAAGAACCAGTTATCTCTTATTTTCTATTGAATTTCAACTTCTGAAATAGAAAAAATTTCATAAGTCTAAACTCTGTTATGGACAGATAGAGTACATTATGTCTTATTCTATCAATGATATTTTGTTCCAACCTTTCTTTATTCCAATAGTTCGCTTCCTGAGGTTTAGTCCTTGCATTTACATCAGTCATTTGCTTGGTTTTTTAAAGATAAAATGAGGTCATCTCTGCTATGCTGGCCCTTTAAAATATGCTCATTTACCGTAGGTAGAGCCTCTGCTTGCCAGCAGGCGTCCATAGCCTTGACAGGGTTACCTGTTACCCAGCAATGATCCTTTATCCTGCTTAAGCCTATCTACAACTTTTTTAGAGAAAAACCCATTTTGATACTTTTTCTTTTTTATTCTCTAAAGAACAATGTCTTGGTTTGGTGGCCAAATTATGACACAGTCATTCACTTGATTTACACTTTTGCTGAACAAGCTAGCTCGTGATGAGACCCCTTTTCTTTTGATTGCAACAATCTTAAGTCGTTGCCCTGTTTTGGTGGACAGTATTGGCAAAGTCAGCAAGTTATAATATCTGTGATCATGATAAGTCGGCTCGTGATGAGATCTCTTATTCTTTGAGATATAGTGTTTTCTCGTATTATTTCTCTGAATGCTGCGATTTCCTTTAGCAGGGAGGAAACCATTGTTTTTCCTTAAGAAAGTTTTGGACGATAATAATAGAGCTTGGAAAATAGCAGTTTTTACAGAGAATACTCATTTTATTATTGATACCTTTCACTGTGCTGATATAAAACAAGTTTTTTGCCAAAGGTTGCTTTCATAAAAAATTTTGAAGTTGGAACTAGTATCATATCTAGGCTAAAGTTGGACTCTATCCGTCAATAATAAATATCAGATTTTTCGAAAATTTATACTATTTGTACAAGCGAAAAATCAAAATCTAACAGAGGATTTGGTGTCCATTTGAAGTGAACTCCTTTAGTAACCATCTACAACTAGTTTTATTTATAAGAAGAAGAAAAACAAAAAGCTATGCTACAAAAATTTAGAAGAGTAATCTTCTATGGAAAGTATATTTTCAGGATTTGTCCATTAACAAGCAAAGAATCCTTTCTACCTGCTAAATCCTGCAACACAAACGTTGATGGGCCTATGACTTCTACAATCTGAAAAGGACCAAGCCACATTTTCTGGAATTTTGTATGTTTGCCCTTCTCTTCATGAGCCTTATCCCATTTCAAAACTAGATCTCCCATCTGAAATTTTTTTCTGGTCATTATGCTTGAATCAAAAGAGGATTTTATTAGCGCTTGGTGATGAGCATGGGTTTTCTTAGCTTGTTCTCGTAGTTCTTCTAATTTAATTATTTCCATTTGTCTTAATTGTAAGGAGGAAGTAGATACTTCATCGATGTATTGTACTAAAGACAAGGAGGGGATCATTAAGTGAGTTGGAAGAACCACTTCCTTCCCATAAACTAAATTAAAGGGAGAAGTGCCGATTGAAGCTTTCTTCGTTATTCTATCCGCCCATAAGGCATTTACCAAAGTTCTGTGCCAATTCTTTTGGTTCTGGTCAACTGTTCTTTTAATAATCTTGATTAGGTTTTTATTTGTTGACTCAGCTAATCCATTTCCTTACGGATAGTAGTTGGCCGAATATTTCAGTTTGAACCCTCTTTTAAGTGCAAACCCAGTCATTGCATTCCCATAAAAGTACGAGGCATTATCAAACATCAAAGCCATCGGCAATCCAAACCTAGTGATTATAAATTGATCTATGAATTCAATGATGTTTTTAGAATTAGCTATCTTGAGAGGAACTACTTCTACCCATTTAGTAAAATAATCTGTTGCTGTGAGGATGTACCTATGCTGTTTAGAAGAGTGAGGAACGATCTCACCTATTATGTCCAAGCCCCACTGACTGAACGGTTGCTCGATGTTTACCGGCTGTAGTGGCATGGATGACTTCTTTTGTCTCCCTGCAATAGTTTGGCAGACTTGGCATTTCCTCACGTAACTGTGTGAGTCTTTGAACAGTGTGGGCCAATAATATCCTACGCGCAAGATTTTATGTGCAGTAGCATCTCCAGCATAGTGTCCGCCTGCGGGTCCATCGTGGAGTTCCTGCAAAACCTTTTCAGCTTCAATTTTCTCAAGACACCTAAGAAGCACAGAATCGTAATTCCTTTTAAACAGAACATCATTTATGAGCTGATATTGTTTAGCTTTCAATCCCAGAACTCTTTTCTTGGTGTGATCTAGGTGTGCTGGAGCATACCCGTTCTTAAGATAATAAATGGTGTCAGCATATAATGATTCTGTATCGTTTAGGCTTACCTCATACATTTGTACTTCTTCATATGGATTTTCGGGAATTTGCGATGCTCCAGCCAACATTTTGCAGAAGCCTTGACCTCTCAACACGCTTGCTGGTTTGATCTCAAGGTCGTATTCTTGTAAAGTAGTGATCCAATTTGCTTTTTTTTCACCCACATCTTTCTGTATTAGAAGATTTCTTACCGCTGGAAACGGTACTATGAACTTGGTATGGGTTTTGAGTAAGAAAGGTCTAAAGTATTTGATCGCTTTGAAAACAGCATATGCCTGTTTCTCCACGTCTGAATAGTTAAGTTCAGCACCTTGTAGATTCGAGCTAAAAAATGCGATTGGAGCTTCCGCTTTCTCTTGATTTGCTTGAGTTAGAATCGCGGCATATGATTTTTCTGAGGCGAATGTGTATAAGATAAAAGATTCTGAAAAATTTTGGGTCGCTAAAGATGGAGCATTAATGATAGCTTGTTGATCAGGTTGAATGCTTCATGCTAATCTTGGCCCCATTTGAAATTTGAATTCTTTTTTATCATGGTTTGCAAAGGAGAAACAATTCGTGAAAAATATAGGACAAATATTTTCACAAAATTGATTTGACCAAGAAAAGATTGCATGGCCTTTTTATTATGAGGTAGGGATATTTCAGAAATTTCTTTGATTCTATCAGGCTCACTGTGAATACCAGATTTTGATACTATGAATCCTAGAAGTTTTCCTTCACTTAATGCGAAAAAAGATTTCTTTGGGTTAAGTGAAATCCCATACCTTAAACATCATTGAAATATTTGTTTCAAGTCTTTGAGATGGTCGCTTCGTTTCTTGGAGTACATTGTTATATCATCCAAATAAATTACTACAAATTTATTGACTAAACCCTTGAATGCGATGTCCATGGCTCTCTGAAATGTAGCGCCGACATTGATCAAACCAAATGGCATCTTCCGATATGCGTATGTGCCCCATTTAGTTCGGAATGTTGTTTTTAACTGATCATCGGGATGTACTAGCACTTGATTGTATCCTGAAAATCCATCCAAAAAGACATTTGTTCTAAGCCTGGTACTGCCTGTAATATCTGCTCCATAGGAGGGAGGGGAAAATTGTCTTTTTGACAGGCTTTGTTGAGATTCCGAAAATCAATGCAGACTCTAATATCTCCACTTTTCTTTCTAACGGGTACCATATTGGAAACCCATTTGGAATGTCTGACGGGGAAAATTATTCTGGCTTTTAATAACTTGTTCAGCTTAGTTTTTATTTGGTTTTCTAAATTGGGTGGATTTTCTTGAGTTTCTGTTGGACAGGTTTTTTGTTGTCAATCATAGAGATAGTATGTTGAATAATAGAAGTGTCGTATGTCTTCAGCTCATCGTAATTCCAGGCAAAAACATTTTTGTATTGTCTCAAAAGACGAATATATGCTAGTTTTTCTTTGGGGGCTAGGCCGTGGCCTAGATTAACGTTTTGTGGTTTATCATCGGTTCCCAGGTTTACTAATTCATAGTTCAGAGTTTAACTGTAGAGCTTAGGATTGGTAGACCTTTTAAACCGACTTTTCAAAACGTATAAGTCTTCCAACTTAACCACCGATTTAGGTATAGCATTATTAGTGCTATTTTGTTGTATTTGTCGATCGTGATGGTCTTTGTCAATTATTTGATTGGAGTAGGATCCTTCAGAAGTGAGGAAATTTACTATATCAGGATCGTCATTGAATACTCTCCAGTTTGTAATGTTGTCAGGGATGGACGGTCTAAAGATTAATTCTATTGAGAATCTATCTGGACTAAAATCTTCGGAGGGAATGAGTCTAGAGGCTACGTTAGCTAAAAGGTCTGCGCTCGCGTTTTGGAGTCTTGGGATTGACGAAATATTGAATGCTATGAAATGCTCAGTGAGATCTTGTACTAAAGATTGATAGTGTTTCAAATGACTTGATAGGCAATGTATGGTGTTACATACCTGTTTGACGACAATCTCAGAGTCTCCGAAGACTTGAAGATACTTGACGTTCAACCCGATTGCTTTGTATAGGCCTTGCACCAAGGCCTCATATTCCGTTGTGTTGTTTGTGCAATCGAATTCAAGTCTGCACGTGAGCGTGGTCTTATTTCCTTCTGGGCTAATCAGAACGCATCCTGCTCCTGCTCCTTCGTTAGATTTAGAGCCATCAAAATATAATTTCCAAAACAAAGATGTATTTATAGGTTTCTCTACAAAATTAACACACTTTGAATTATTAGTTTGTGAAAAAATTTCGACTTGGGACAAAACTGAATTTTCTAAGTAAGGTGATGTATGAGCATTGAAATTGCCGAGGAAAGAATCTATCGAGTAATTTCCTATGATGCTACTGTTATATGTTATTGCTTCATTTTATCCCTCCAATTCCGTTACTATGTACTTCTGGTGTAACTCTCGTTCAACCTTTATTTGATTCGGTTTACCTTTGTAGGGTAGCCACATGTGCGACCAGTCAGTTGAGAAGTATCCATGGAGTTTTTTGGACCAAGCCCTGCTAAGAATTAAGCCATAGAATTCTGGGATATCAGCTACTAAAATGTCAATAACTTGACATACCTTCGGGTTAGACTACAATCTTATGGTGACTTGATTAAGTTCACCAATTACTTTGACTTGAGATCGATCTAGCTGAACAATGCGCACTGCAGATTTTTGTGGTTGAACATTCAACTTGGCACATATTGATCTGGGTAAAATATTCGTTGAAGCCCCAGAATCTACCAAACAATTGTGCACATTTTTATTGAAAATTTCATAAGTGAGAAGAAAAGGGGGAGTGTGAGATCTTGATCTTCCTCCAATCAAGGTGATGTCATTTGGATCAATCTTATTGGTCATGTTGGTTGGAGGTCTTCCCATGTTGTGGGAAGCTACAGCTGTAGGCAAAGATATAGTAGGCATGGCATGTAATTCTTTCATCAGTATCTTCTGTTGATGTTTCAATTTTCTCAATTCATAAAGAGTGATATTAGCCCTAGTCTTTTTCATGTCATCAATAATATTGTAATCCATTTCATCCAACACTATTAGTGTTCTTGATGGAGGTGTTTGATCTGGTTGGATTGGGTTAGATTGAGTCGCTTTAGCGGTCGTTTTCTTTGTTGCGACTTTTTCTTTTGCTGCAGGGCTTGCGCCCTTCTGCTTAGGGGTAGTTTGGGGATGATCAAGTTGATTTTTGCTTCGTGTGGTAACTGGAAATGCTTCTTGATCTTCTTCTTATGGGAGGATGAAATCCCACATTCCTTGTAGTTCCACAACTTCTTCATCATCGGTCTACCCTTCAGTGGTACTTTCTTCTTCTTCCTCTTCTTCGGATTGGACATTTGAGATAGCGTTGGGCGGTTTCACATCCATTGAAGGGCCTCTTTTAAAAGCTCTGTAGGGCTTTTTCGAAGAAGTTTCTGCCACTTGTTTTTTTATGTCAATCATCTCATTGGACATGGTCTTTAATACTTTTTGAAATCCTTCCAAATCGAAGGGATATTTCGTTTGTTTCTTCTTGGGGTCTTCCTTGAAGGTGACTTTTTTAGATTTGCGTTCCTCTATCGCAGATCTCTTTTCCAGGGCTATTACGCATTTCTCTACTGCTATCGCCTCTGTCAAGTTTTCAACTAAAGTTGTTTTATTTGCCCTATCCACGAAGACTGCTAAGTTTGATGGTAAGGCAGTAATATACCATTCACATCGTACTTCTTTGCTAGGTTGGGAAGCAATGGGAATTTTATTGAGGACTTTATTGAACCGTAAATTGAAATCTTTGATGGGTTCTCTAGCCTCGGCTCTAAGATTTGATAGGTCATTGATTAACGTTGCCGTTGATCTGTCATCACCAAACTTGGTGAGGAATTGATTTTGAAAAATGTCCCAACTTGTGATAGACCCGGAGGGTAATGAAAAGTACCATGACCCAGCTGTTCCTTGCATTGTATAGGGAAAAACCCAGACAACAGCGTCCTCGTTGGTAACTTCGTTGAGATTGACAGAAAGCATGAAATTGTTAATATGCTCTTCAGCTAGAATGCCTGCTTCTGGATTGAATTTGGGTAGCCATTTCTCAGGATGGGCCGGTATTTGGCTCAGGGGTGGAGGCATTAAAACTGCCCCAGGATTGTTCCATGGAGACTGGGCCATCGTTGAGTTGCTAGTAATTGAAAGTACAGAGGATGATCCCTGAGGCTGGGAAGATGAAGATATTATGATCTTAGATGATTGAAGAAGAGGGGTTGTGGAAGGTGGATGAGTGGTTTGGAATGAAGATGTGGGTGGCTGACTTCGTGGTGAGGGAGTTGAAATGGATGATGTAGATGAAAGAGTCTCACTGTCAGATTGCTGTGGTGTTTTCCTTGCTCTTTTCCTGGTGGGGAGAGGGAATTCAGTTGGCTGGATGTCAAATTTTCCGCTTTTTAATCTGGTCAGGGGATGAGCAGGATTGTACTGCGAAGTCACGTTGCTTCGAGATTTATCAGACCTCAGTGTAAAAATAGAAAATTCCTAGAGTTTGTGAATCAGAGTTTGAACTTCAGGGGGTTCAATGGTAGATTGGTATGAAATATTGGGGTATGTAGCAGCGGTTAATACTCGAGCGACTTCTGGCTCTGAATTTAAACGTACTGGGGAAGTCGGGGGAGTTGATGAGGGTGATTTACTCTCAGAATGGTATTTAGATTTTGATTTAGGTGCCATTCTTCTAGCACCAAATATGTTGAAGCCCCAAAAATCGGGTCGACAACAAGGGGGATACCCACCCGGTCCGGATCTTGGTTGGAAGCTCCTTATCTATTTGGTATAGCGGGTCCAACTGGGGATAATTGGATCAGTTTCCGAATCCGAGGGTGTGTGTGTGTGTGTAGAGTTGGATGAAGCTAATCTAAGAGTACTTTAAAGCTAATTTAATTCAGATTCTTAAACTAACTCTATGCTACTGTAATCTAATGAGAAACAACACATCTAATCTACGCTAGCCCGAGGTGTATATCTTCTATTATGCGATCTAAAGAGATTTCAAACAATAACTGGTAATAAAGATCATTCAGCTATCATAAGAATAGAAATCAATTAAGATAAACCACTTTGCATAAGAAGTTAGGCAAAACAGTTGTGAACAACATATCGCATAATAATTCGTTCATATATCAGGCATAAATAAATGACTCCACCGTATAGAAGTGTTAAATGGTAACTCATACATTCATGCAATAACATATAAACAACTGAAAACTGTAAATCACTTTAAGAATATAAGAAGAAATGGCCAAGAGATAAAAGTACCATTTATGACTAATCCTACTCATAAACTTCAAGCAAAAACGATTTATCTCTACTTGTTCTAACATATACTAAGAGTACAAAAGTGCAACATTAGTAGTAGACATCAAATGAAAACATTAATAAATCTCGATCCATCCATTCATCAAAACCTCCTCTGAGGGTGCAGAAGTGCATGTTCCGAGGACAAGTTTTTGACAAATCTCTGGACCCTTCTCTAAATGCCTGAGAAGAGTTTAAATACAACTTCCTAATTCTAATAATAGTGTCTTTACAAAATTTAGGATACGGTTTTCAAATGACCGTCCTTTTTCTAATCTAATAAAAATAAAAAACAAACTTCTAAAAATAAGGCTACTTCTGAACTTGGTCCTTAAAACTACAAGTGTTCATCATGGACTTGAGAAGAGTCGATTGGCCGACTTCTGCACTGAGCTGGGCTACGAAAACAGAATCTATGAGAGCTGGCACTACTTTTTCGATTTCACAGTCATCCATTGACTGTGTGGCTTGACCAAGTATGCCCAGTAACACTCCCAATTCAACCTGTTCAATGCCTGGATCACTTTTCCCTTTTCCTGCGCCTTCTGTTTCCATTCTTCTTCCAGTCGTAGTTTATTTGGTAGGTACCCCGGGGTGGTCTCCTCGATTAAGTTGGCCCTGTGTAAATTCTCATTTACACAGTCGATAAGAATGTTTGCCTGAAGGTCGCTATCTCCGCTGCTTGTTCCACCTGCCTGATTTGATCGTCCCATTTATTAAAGAGCAATTCTTTATGATTCTCGTTTATTCTGGGTGCACTTGCTCTTTTCCCCTCCTCTTCATCCTGCCAAGCTAAGTATTCCGTCACTCGTCTGTCACTTTGATCATAGTCACTTCGCAAGTCCGCCACTTGATTGGTGATTTTATCGCTCAGCTCGCAATAGTGACCCCACTACGATATCTTACGTCCCAACTCTTCCTTTTGCTGGAGAAGTTGCTCATTTAAGCCAATAGATTCTGAAACAAATTCGGCAAGCTTAGGCTCGTCTTTATGCATTTCTTGTAAAGTTTGCAACTGCTTTCCTTTTTCGTCTAGACTTCTTTGATAGCTTATCTGCATCTGCTAAAAGTCTTCCTGTAACTTCTCGAGCTGTTTGGACGCTTCAATACTAGCATTGGCTTGTTGTAACTGTCGTTGTAGTAGCTGTATTTGATTTTCTTGTTCCTTCAACAGTTGCTGAACTTCCGATGCCTTGTCAATAGTTGCAGAAGCATATGCTCCTGCGATCTGAGACAACTTAGTAAGATTTTCTGTTGGGTTATTGTTGGGGTCTTTCCATAAGACGTCCAAATGTTCGGCATCTTGTGACAGTGTATTTTCTAGTTTTCTTTTCTTCCTTTGTCTCCTTACAATTGCCTTATGTTGGGGACTATAGAATACATCCAGTGGGGGAATTTCTTCTACATTAAGTAGAAGCTCAGAAGGACTGTGCTCCATTTCTGTGACACTGCTGACTATGGTTGAAACCACTTCTTACGTTACCTGTGTATTGTTCACAGGTGTTCTTGGGGCTTGCCATTCGAGGCTGATCAGCTCGTTGAAGGTTTCCCATTCTTTGTCTAGTTCTGTTGTGATGAAGGGCGCTTTAATGACGAGAGGGGGGACATCTCTTGGTTGGGAGGCGATAACTTGCTGTCGCGACATTGCACTTGACTGAGTTGTATCTTTCGCTGTTTCTTCGCTTTTTCCTTGGTCGCTTCCAGACTTTTTAGAATGTTTGGGCACTCCTTGGGCAGTGTTAGATTTGGATATGGAAGTGCTAGAGTTTCCACTAAGGCTGACGCTGGGAGTTGGTTCTCTGGCAGGTAGTCACAGCTTCTCTAGAGGAACACTGGCTAGCCTTCTTTCCCTGTATAACATGAATCTTTGGAGGTGATCTAGAGACAAATTCGACTGAGCTTCCCGCAAAAATTCCTGGAGTGAGCTTCTACCCTAAAACAAATCATCAAACAAATCTTTCTTTCCAATGAATACTTTTATTTTGATGCTCGTTGTGAAATCTTGGGCAACATTATTTGGGTCAAATGACCGAGATGGGAATTTAAATAATTGTAGACACGTCACATTCTCCATTTCGGCGAAAGCGTGTCCTACATCAAACAATGAGAAGGTCCCACAAGCTACAGGAAACTGAGGCCATATGGCCTTCTTCTTGTCTTTTAGGTCTTTGGTCAGGCCGCCTTCTGAGCAGGTCTGATAGGCAATTTCCCGAGCCAAAAGTTTATCAGGTATATATATAGGTAGGACATGTGGAGGTACAGTGCTTCCAAACACTCTAATATAAGTGAACCATTCTTCCCTGAACCATCTTGCGATGGGGATGATGTCTATTTGCGCCTTGGGTGAGCACCTCGGGGGTTCTTCATCATACATCATTCTATATAGGGGTAAGATAAGGCCGTGACAAATCTGATAGAAGTGTGGGACGAACTAAGAATCCCATAACATTTTATGATAAACATGAATAGGTAATGGGTCCTGGGTAGTCCATTTCCAACCCATAGTGGGGAATTTAGACACATAACAAATAGAATCCATAATATACGCAGACATATAAAAAGGAGGATAGACCCTTTGAGACAAGGATCTTTTAGACCGGTAATTCATAACAGTCGTGTATAGATTATCAGAAAATATCTTCGCCCAATCCATAATATCGGCATTTGTGGCAGCGTCTATTAGTGGTAGCCATTCAAACGAAAATTTATTGACATCCAGCATCCCAAATATTCTACAAAGCATGGCCGCAGCAAAACAATACGGAGAGGTGAGCGAGCCAGTGCTGTACATACCGTTTTTGTCCTTTTTTAGCGACTCCTCTTTTCTGGACCAATCTTTAGTGGTCTCTGCCAAGTTTGGGTTCTCTGCTGCAAATTTCTTGACAAATTTTGCATTGTAAGTCGTCTGCGGTTCAGGAAGATGATACATAAGCTTTAAGTCTTGCGCGGCGAATGAACCTATGAGCCCATGTCCTTGAACCTTGAATTGTCTGTTTTTCAACTCTACATTGTCAAGTATCCACTTGATCATATCTGTATATGGTAAAATTTTGGGTCTAGCTGCTATTCGGTGAAGAAATGAACATGCTAGCTCCTCCAAGGACGCCTCGGAAGAGCGTTGTGAGCCCGCGGTAGTATCAACCTTCATTACACTAGGATTTTCTTCCTCCAGCAGCCTATACATGCTTTCCCATGTCGAAATTCCTGCGTCTCTGTTGCAGGCAGTGTTTGTATACAAAGGCGCCACCTCCTTCGTCTTTTCCTTCGCCTTGGAGCCTTGAGCTTTATGTTTCTTTCCCATTTTCTCCTGTGTTTGGCTTTGAATCATCTTAGCTCTTCGTTCCTGCAGATTACGAGTGAAGTGGAAATGACTGATTAAGAAAGGTGATGGGAGAGTTTTAAATGCAACAGATATATCAAATATGCCACTTTATATGAAGTAATTCTTTACAAAAGCACGTGTCTTTATTTCGTTTAATAACTGACAACTAATTCATTTACTATCATTAAAAGCGCATGATCTTGAGTTAGATTATGGTAAGTGGATTTTCTTTGAATGGCGTGCCCGAAGGATTCGTGATTAAGTGATTCATGATTTTCTTACGTAACATCGAAGATCGTGCCATCGCAAATCGCAAGATCGCAGATTACGCCATTGCAGATTGCACCATCGTAGCGATTGTAACATCGCAGGTCGTAGAAGTTTAATGTTTGCCAAATATTGCCAGTTTATTTCTGCGATATGCGATCTTGCGATCGGTGTTATCGTAGATCGGTAGATCTTGAAGCTTTTCCTTATGAGTATTACTTCATTGTGATGCGATGTTATGCTTAACACGAGGGTCTTGCACATATTGATATTATAGGGGAATGAATGCATTTCCTATCTTTTTTGCAACGCAGTTTTTAAAGACTTTTACCTTATTGTAGACTTAGGTTAAAAAATATTCGAAAGACCTTTCTAAGCTTACGATGGTAACCTTATTTTGAAGAAAGAAAAAACTTGCTTTTTCTTAAAAAAATTAACTAAGGGTCCCCGTTCATTTAGTATTTTGGACAACACTTAAATGAACAAGGGGGGTTGTTGCTGGCCACAACACTAGTCAAGGCCAGTTAGATTATTTTAACAAGTTGTTAAAATAATAAAATATAGTTTGTTAATGCTTGTATGCATGTGACAACTATTATTTTAGATAACTGAGGATTCACTCATGGATAACTGTTGCATGTCAGTTCTGTCAGAGACCCAGTTGATATCAGATGAGGGAAAATGTACTATCAAATGTTAGGATATTTCTAGTAGGTATTCCTTGCATGAGGAAGAAATCTATTTTCTTCTATGACTACGTAGGTGGACCTGAGGTGACAACAGGTATGATTAGGCCAATTTTCAGCCTATATAATGAGGCCTAGGCAGTCCATGATTTTCATATTTTGATTGAAGATCATAAGGATCTTCTGATTACAGAGAGAGTAGGATAGCTATTGAGCTAATTCTTTTTGTATGTTGTTGAGGATCTACATGATTGATAATACATGGTTGGGGTTTTATGTTGGTGCTTTCCCCTGGATATATCTTGTGTTATGTGTGATTATTTCTCTTGAACAGTTATGCATGTTTCTACTTGATGTTGCTCATGAATTTGATTATGCTTCCGCTTAATGTTTTGTAGAAGTAGAACAAGTATTATGCTTTAGGACATTGCATATATCGGTTTGTTCTACAGGTGAAATTTCTACATGGTATCGGAGCACAGGTGATCAAGCAAGAACAATATACTAGCAGGAGAAATTCAAAGTTTATTATTTGAGATATAGATCTCAAGTTCTTATCACATGTATTTCGTCGATGGCGTTCTATGGTTTGAGGCTTGAGTATGCCCTTGATGGCAGCTCAAACTATATAGCTTGGAAGGATCGCATGGAGGAAGTTTTGGAAGATAATGGCCTTAAGGATTTCATTGATCAAGAAATTCCTAAGCCGACTAACAAGACTAAGCAGGTGGAATGGAGGAAGTGTGTGGCTAGAGCTAGGAAATTCTCTTGGAGGGAGTGAAGATCACATTGTCTTGAGCCTCCATGGAAAGGAGACTTCACATGCAATGTGGAAAACATTGAAAGATACTTAGGGATGAGATGATCTCTATGTATCTGACCAAGCTCATCACATGCAAGGATGAGCTTGCAAGTGTAGGGGCCGTGACATCGGATGAAGATATGGTGAGTCTAGCACACCTTGGCCTTCCCAAGAGCTGGCATAGCTACCAGGACTCAGTGAATGGAAGGGAGAAACTACCAGATTGGGAATGACTATGGCCGGATTTGATGCAGGAGGAGATCAGACGGAGCACCAGAGGCAGTTCTTCATCCATGCATGATGAGGAGAACTGTGCCTTAGTGAGTAAGGAAAAGAAGGGGAAGGAGAAGGTTTCTCTTTCCTAATCCAGTTCTTCCAATGATGGGAAGAAGGTTGACAAATCAAAAGTGCGATGCTTTCATTGTCATGAGGTGGGCCATTATGCTACAAATTGTCCATAGAGGAAATCCAGGAAGGGGTCCGGGGAAGGATCTGAAGGTGAGGCACTTGCCTCACAGTTTGAATTGGATTTCACACTCTTCGCATGCATGGTTTCATCCATGGTGGGAAGTGGTTGGTTTCTTGACAATGGAGTTTCTTTCCACATGACCAGCGACAAGAGTTTGTTCAGTACTTTGGAGGAGAAATATCTCTAGATACTCATAGCAATGGGTAATGATGAGAAGTATAGTGTCTCAGGTGTAGGCATGATTATTTTTCAGAGGGGGCATGGAGCTCGCCTTACCTTGACCGATGTCAAGTATGTACCAGGACTAAAGAGAAACTTGGTATTAATCGTGATGCTAGAAGATAGAGGCTATGATGTAGTCTTTAGTAAGGGAAAGGTTTTCCTTAGACACATCATCACTAGACAGGTGAAGCAGATTGGTTCACGGGTCAAGAACTTGTATGCTCTTGAGGTTCAATATGCATGCAAAGCCTTGAGCAACAAGGCAACTGATGGAGACTTGGTGGTTGAAAGGGAGGGTATATTACCTCTCAACATGCAGATCCAGAAGAAGTCTTAGACGATTGTGGAGGAGCCACGATTGGTGCAGCAGCTTCAGGAGGTTGTGGAGCAACCACAACAAGGGAAGCTGAGAGGAGATCGAGTAGATACATCTACTCATGCATAGACCTCCAGTAGGGGGAACTTCGAGCAGGTGGGTAGAGGGATCGCATGTAGCCATACCTCCAGGTAAGAGGTGGGGTGATGTGGATTGATCTTCCCAAGGAGGAGGGGCAGGATCCTTGAGGTACCCAACCTCTTGGATGAGACCTTGCTACAGGAGCCCCAATGTGGAGTAGCAGGAACTGACTGTTTAGGTAGAGATAGATGTAGATGGAGTGGCAAAGATAGTGACAGTGCAGGGAATCCCAGGATAGCGCATAGCTATCAGGTTGCAGCAATGCGAGAGGCACAAGTGTTTTCCACAGTGCTAGGTGGCACAAAGAGGTGTGAAATGGTGTGAGATGCATGGAGATGTTGCAGTAGCACAGATGTTAGAGAGGGAGCACTTGTCAGCAGTAGGTAGAGCTTCAACATCAGAGTATGTTCCTAGCCCAACAAAGTGGTCAGTTGGGAGTGTTTTTGTTCCAAGTGTTGTTGGAGCAAGTGGACCAGGTAGATGTGTTTCATGCAGAACATTCCAGAGTTACAGGATCAAGTTCGAGAGAAATCCTTTCTTGTTGAGAGGGAGTGTTGAAAAGTGTGCAATAAGAAATTCTAAATTTAGAATGTGCTAAAAATAGACCTACTAAAAATAGCATGTCTAAAAATAGCAGTTTGGCCAGTGAGGTCATTGGCCACATTGGGTGAGAGGTGAAACTAATAAAAATAGAAAGTTCTAAAAATAACATTTATGGGTCCCTTCTTATTTATAGCAGTCCCTAGTCTATCTACAGGAAGTAAAATTAGTTTTGGTCTTGACAATAGTTGGAAATATTAATTAATTAATTCAGTTGAGTTGATTAGTTAAGGAAATCATAATTTGAAGTCTTTGTGAGCATGCACATGAGTTGTCCCACTGATTGAGGGAATAAGTATGAGTTCTATAATGAGAGAATCAGTTGACTTAGTTCTAACTATTCAAGTCCAGTCACATTATTTTAACAAGTTGTTAAAATAATAAAATATAGTTTGTTAATGCTTGCATGCATGTGACAACTATTATTTTAGATAACTGAGGATTCACTCATGGATAACTGTTGCATGTTAGTTCTGTCAGAGACCTAGTTGAGATTAGATGAGGTACAATGTACTATCAGATGCTAGGATATTTCTAGTAAGTATTCCTTGCATGAGGAAGAAATCTATTTTCTTCTATGACTTTGTAGGTGGACTTGAGGTGACAGCGGGTATGATTAGGCCAATTTTCAGCCTATATAATGAGGCCTAGGTGGTCCATGATTTTCATCTTCTAATTGAAGATCATCAGGATCCTCTGATCACAGAGAGAGTAGGATAACTATTGAGCTGATTCTTTTTGTATGTTGTTGAGGATCTATACTTGATTGATAATACATGGTTGGGGTTTTATGTTGGTGCTTTCCCCTAGATATATCTTGTGTTATGTGTGATTATTTCTCTTGATTAGTTATGCATGTTTCTACTTGATGTTGCTCATGAATTCGATTATGCTTCCGCTTAATGTTTTATAGAAGTAGAACAAGTATTATGCTTTAGGACATTGCATATATTGGTTTGTTCTACAGGTGAAATTTCGACATTCCTTCTCCTATCACTCATGTTTTTTTCCATGTCATCCTCCAAGATCACTCCTCGAAGAGGTTCATTCAAAACTAATTATTTTTATAATCCTTGATCCCTTACCCCTCTCTATTTCCACATTAGAAGAGGGGAAAGTAGGTGGAATGGCATACCCTATATCTGCAGCAGAAATTGTGTACCAATCTATATTGAATTCTATAGATTTTGATCCCATTCCTCTCTCATTAAAGGATTTGGATCATGATGTGGCTCCGGTCTGGACCCTTGACTCTACTTCAGCTATGGACTACCTTGACATTGTCTTACCATTTGAGGAGGAAATCCTCGAAGCAATGGCTAGTGCAGAAAGATTGTGGGATGATTTTCATCATCGGTCATATTTTCTCCCTGATTTGCATCGAGTTGAGTCAAACTTGTCTAGTCCTTCTTCAATTAGAAGTGTTCATAAAATTATAAAACCTTTACCCCCAACACATATTTTTTCTGAGGGTAATATGTCTAATATCTGAGAAACCATTCTGGTAAACATTTCCAGGAATCCCAATATTATCGAGAATATCTTCATCAGAATTTCATGTTACCTGAAGAAATAAAGATTTATACTTACCTCTTTAAGGAATTTCAAGATGTGTTTGCTTGGTCTTATGAAGAAATGCCTGGAATTGATCCATTGATAGTTCAACATGAGATCAAGGCATACGAAAACGCTAAAACTGTACGACAAAAGCTTCGACCGATAAATCCTAGGAAAGTAGCAAATATGAAAGTTGAGATTGAAAAGTTGCTTCAGGTGGGTTTCATATACCTCGTTCCTCTAACTGAATGGGTCTGGAATCCAATCCTTGTTGATAAAAATCAAGGAGGGAATGCATCAACTTTAGGGATTTGAATAAGGCTTGTCCTAAAGATAATTTCCCCATTTTGTTTATTGATCAAATCATTGATGAGTGCATGGGAAATGAGGTGTTTTCCTTCATGGACGTTTTTTCAGGATATAATAAAATAGTTATCCATCCTCGAGATCAACACACGAAAACATTTATTTCCCCTGGGGTACATTTGCGTACAAGAAGATGCCTTTTGGCCTAAAAAATTCTAGAGCTACTTTTTAGCAGGCCATGTCTTATTCTTTCCATGATATCAATCACATAATAGAAGAATATTTGGATGACCTAGCTGCTCCTTCTTGAAAGAGAATTGATCATCCAAAACACCTGCATTTGGTTTTTGAAAGATGTCATCAGTATAAGATCCAGTTAAACCCTAATAAATGTGTTTTCCTTATCACATCTAGTTGATTATTTGGTTTTGTTGTGTCCAATGAAGGGATTGGATTTGATCCCTTCAAGGTTGAGGCAATACTTTTGTTGCTTCCCCCATCAACAGATCGTCAACTTCAGAGTCTCCAAGGAAAAACCAATTTATTAAGGAGATTTATCATAAATTACATCGAGATTACAAAAGGATTTATGTGATTAATAAAGAAAGGAGTTCCATTTGTTTGGGAAGATTTCGCTCAACGCTCCTTCGATGCTTTGAAAAAGGCATTGACCTCTGCTCCTCTTTTGAGTCCACCCTATTATAGCAGGGATTTCCTCTTGTATATCGTTACAGTAGAATCAACCATGGTATGGTTTTGGTTCAGAAAGACGATGCTCTTAGAGAGCATGTGATTTATTATCTGAGCTGAGGCTTAGTCAGTCCTAAACTTAGGTATCCTCATATATAGAAATTGGCTTTGGCAACAGTTCATGTTATCAGTGACTTCATAATTATATTCTTCTGAGAATGTTGGCTGATGTCAACCCATTTCAGTTTGTCCTCAGTAGGCGAGTTATTAGGGACAAGTATAATAAATGGATTGTCATCTTACAGGAATTCGATCTCGAATTTATGTCATCCAAGTCCAAAAAATCTTTAGTATGCTCGAAATTGATTTCAGAGTTTCCTTGTGAAGAGGATTTTGTTTATGAAGAGTCATTTCCTGATGAACATCTCTTCCTAATCTCTTCACAGGATCCTTGGTATGGAGACAACATAGTATATCTTCGTAATTCAAAGTTTCGTTAGACTTTTTCGAAGGATGAACATAGAAAATTCTGTCATCTAGCCATAAATTATATTATTATTGGGGATACTTTGTATCGTCGTGGGATTGAATCAATCCTTAGGCATTGTTTAACCTTAGAAGAAGTTGAGTCTATTCTTAATAATTGCCACAATGGAACTTGTGGAGGTCATCTATTTGGGCTTGCTACAACCCAAAAACTCATGCATGTAGGCTATTTTTGGACCTCGATTTTTAAAGATTGCATGGAGGTAGTCAAGAAGTTCTATCCTTGTCAGGTATATACTCAAAAAATGTGTTCTCATCCAGCTTTGATTTTCTCCGTCATCACTGTTGGTCCTTTCACAAAGTGGGGTATTGATTTTATGACTTGTAACTTGGCTTCGGCTAAGGGTCACAAGTATATTATCATAGTAGTGTACTACTTTATGAAGTGGTCCAAAGCTATGCCTACTTTAAAAAAAGATGGTGAGACAACAACTCTTTTCCTATTCAACCAAATCATTTCACGTTTCGGTATTCCAAGTGAGATTTTCACTGATCATGGCATTCATTTTCAAAATAAGATGTTGTCTAAGTTGGCTTTAAAATTGGGATTTAGGAAGGATCATTCGTATTTGTATTATCCTCAAGCTAATGTTCAGGTTGAAGCCATGAAAAAATCCATCAAAACTATTCTGCAAAGGAAAATAAAGCTAGATCCAACTGGAACATAATTCTATATCCCGTGCTTTGGGCATACCGGATATATGTTAAGACCACCACGTGTTTTACTCATTTTCAACTAGTTTATGGTTTGGAATCAATATTCCATGTGGAATGTGAGATCCCATCTCTTAAATTAGTAGTTGATTTCTTCCAAACACATCTAGTCTTGAAGAACGCCTTATTAATTTGGCACATCTCGATGAGTAGTGTCCAGATGCAGCCACAATAAATGAGGCTCATAAAAAGAGAGTAAAGGCCTAATATGACAAGACTGTTCATCCTAGGGTTGTATCTAAAGGTGACCTTTTCCTAGTATATAAGCAAGATAAGGATACCTCGGGGGTAGGCAAGTTTAAACCCATGTGGTACGATCCTTTTATCATTAGAAAGGTCTTGAAGAAAGGTGCATATAAGTTGGTTGACTTTGATGGAAACATGTTGTTGGAGCCCAAAAATGGGTTATATCTTAAGAAGTATTATGTCTAGGTTTTTGCCTAGCATTTGCTTTGGTTTGTAAATATTGTACATAGTTGTTTGTTTCTGTCTATGGGTCTCGTAGTGATGTTGGTATTTTTTATCTGCTTTGGCAAGTTTCGATGGGTGATCTGGTGTATCTAGGATTCGTTGAAGGTGCTAGTAGACATCCATAGAACTTAGCTTTTGCTGCTTGGGTAATAAATTATCCATCTGGCCAGTTGTTAGTCTTAAGAGGCAAATGTATCAGTCTTGCATCTAACAATATGGTTGAATATAATGTTTTCATTAATTTACTATCTGAAGGAATATCTTTTGGTATTGAATTGTTAGTGGTTTATTTGGACTCGCAGTTGGGGATGTCTCAATTAAATAACATATATCGTGTGAAAGATCCTTTATTACATCGCTAATTTCTGAGAGTGCGATTATTACAAACATATTTTAATTTTTGTACCTTTATTCATATTCTATGATTAGAAAATTCATTTGTTGATTCTATAGCTAATCGAGCATTAGATTGGTACATTAATCACTCATCACGTTAAAATAAAAACATATCATAAAATCATCTATATATATGATCAAATAATGGCGAAATCGACTATATATAGATAGGAATAATATGTCCAAAGTATTACAAAATGTGGACAAATTTCCTACAAAATTAGGGCTCAAGCTCGAGCATGTCCATAAAAGATCATTCATCTAAATCTATGGCTACCATGGGAACCTGGCGAGTCAAACTCTCCAAGTTCCTTTGAATTGTATGAAGGACTCTCTCAGTCTCAGTTGTTCCTCTCTCCTCATCTCTGCCATAATTCCTATGCCTAAGTAGACCCTCAGGTCTCACTAGTCCAACATTTGCATCATGATCAAATAATATTGTCAGATTTTTGTTTCACGCAAAAAGAATTTTAGCTTCTTAAGATCATATTCAAAATAAGAATAACATAATTAAAAATAAAAAATCAAATAACATAAAATTTTAAGTTTTTTTACCCATCTTACCCCATACAACTCCCTCAAGAAGGGCCAGATTTGGGTCCTCTCGGTATTCTATGCCTACATAGGGGTATTCATCTATATATGTGACCTGTTCCTCCCACCAAAGGAAGAACTCGTCATCAAGTGTTGCTCAGGTGACTTCGCCCTCGCCTAGTTGCTTGATCAGGTCTACCCATCTAGCCATCGTCAGATCCCTGGTATTGCTGATGGTTGTAAACACTTTGGGTCGGAGTGTTGGTCCTCTCTCAAAGAAAAAGGAACAAAGTATGCTATCATTGCCAAAATGCTTCATTTTCCCTATTCTCACTGAAGATAGTTGCTTCTTCATACAAGCCAAGAGCCATGTACACCAATCAAAGAATTTCATATGAAAGCACTTTATTCCCAAAGACATGGTAGGTCGAGAGGCCTGATGTAGAGCTTCTGAGCCTGCCACTCTGACAATGGTGAAGAGGATAATATTGATTGGTATGCTACTCACATTTTTTATCAAAATTTGTGATCCTACCTTGTCTGTCCATGGTGTGTACTAGATATTTAGGTAATTAGAGACATTTAGGCCTCCCCGGGCCCCCTCTTTCAGATCAACTACATCCCCTCTTTAGGAAAGTCTAATGATGAAGTAAATATCTTCTACATCAATTTGTAAAGGAATTTTACCTATCATGAAAACCTCTTGCTCTGGATCCCAGTACTGAACAAGCATATCTAACAACCGAGTTTGGGTTTTCATATCTAACATCATGAATAATTTGAGCAATCCACATCTTCTTAGTGCATCCAGTTCCATTGGATCCTCTAAAACATCATTTTCAAATTAACTATGCTCCCTCTCCTTCCAAACAATTTTATTCTGCAAATTTAAGAAGATTCATCCGTTAGAAATTGGAATTTTCAAACTTATTTGTGTAGGTTTTAACCCATACAGAAATTACCTACATATGAATTCTGAAACAAAGAAAATAAACAATGCGAGAGCATAACACATAAAACACATATACATAGATATTTTCCCCTGTATCCCAAAACTAGGACTACCAGATTGATTTTTCATTATGTTCCTTTCAATGTTACAATACATATATATACATGCCAAAGCATCCAATACCATGGAATGAAAACCATCGTGCCCAAAACCATGTGCAAAAACCATGCACAAAACCATATGTAGGTCCGCCCACCTAATATAGGTTCCAAAAAAAATTTCCCTGGGGCACTGCCCCAAACCCCGTAGAGGGGGGCTAACTACCCCCCTCAAACCCCTATGACCCCCCCGCTACACAATCAGCGCAACGAAGGGGGGGCTCCTCCCCCCCTATAACCCCCTGGTTACCTAGGGTAGCTAGTCGTGGAAAGAATATAACACAACAACCCAACACTCTGCGTGTAAATGACTTCCTTAAATGAAAGTCACATGTACATGCGTCTTTGCCTTTGAAAACCCACGTGTAGGGCTTTCTATACACATCTTTCAAAGGGCCAACCCATGTACATGCATGAACAAAATTTAAAATTAAGATTCCTACAGTGAAAATTGATTGAATTTATTTGAAATGCATAAATTAGATGAAATTATGGATTTAGAATTACCTGGAAGCCTTCAGTTGACAAATTGGTTGAGGAAATCATGAAATTGGAGTTTCCCAAATTTTTCTCCCGAGCTCTCAAGCTCCCAACACTTGAAAGTTAAAATGAATTTTGCTGATTTGAAATGCCTTTTATATTAAAACTTTAAAAACCCACTTTTATAAAGTTCATAATTAAAAAAAAAAAAAAAAAAAAAAAAAAAAAAAAAAAAAAAAAAAAAAAAAAAAAAAAATCATAAACTTTTTAATTTTTGGCTTGAAGTGTTGGGGGAGGTTGTTTCCTAGGGTAAATTAAGACTTTGTGACATTTTTTCAACACTTTGACTCCTCGATTGCAGACCTATCATGGCAGGTATTTTTTTCATCACTGGTAGATAGGTTAGGACATATCACTTTTCCATTGCATTATGCTATCATTCTAGCTTTATACCCTAGAGGATCCCTTATGTTAAGTTGTATTGTTGCATTGCATATTGACTACTTGTACCTTTTTGGCCTTAAGCCGACTTCATTTTGGACTCATGTATAAGCCACTTTTGACCATGACCTTTCTGCAAGTTCAAACCATGCATTCACTAGCCTCTGCGACTTGACACCCTTTATCCATGAAAAGAACATTCATTTGAGTGTTGACAACCAATATTCGCCACCTTACAATGATCAAAGGAATATTTCATTCCCAAGAAATAGTTTGTATTCCTTTAGCACTCATTATTTCTACTGTACTATAGGGATTCTTTTATTCTTTTTCAAGCTTTAAATATGAAAAAGACAAAAAACTTATATATTCCAAAAAGAGCAAGAACGAGACAGTTACTTCCATATTTGATGGCAGCTAGAGTCATTTATGTCGCCCTTGAACAAAAAACTCAAATAAGTATCTCCTCCATTGGGATGGGACTTATTTTGACTTTAGGAGAGCCATACCTTTGTTTTTGGGGTATTCCTCCTCCAGTTATTTATCTCTTCCAATCATATGGAGAGTTTGTTAATGCCTCATGCATTGTGAACTTATAAAAAGTTATTCTATGCTTCCATAGAGTCACGTATGAGTCGTGCTTTTTCTCAAGGGAATTCAACCCGTGTCGGCCATTCTACAATGTCTCTTGACTCATTTTTAGATGGCCATAGCCAGTCTGTCAAGTTATATTCAGTATCACATCATTTATTTGGTCCTTTGCTTGTGCTGGTTAAGAATGTATCCATTGACTTCTTGTTGGTGGGTCTTATCTTATCGACTCTGACTTATTTCTCTGAGAGTAGAACTAGAGTCACACCCTGGCACTATCTACATCATCGATAGGTGACCTTATGCTCAACATTGATCAATATCATGGGTATTTGACTGAGTGTTTCCTTTTACGCCAGCTTACATTATCACACATTGGGATTTGTGCAGTACCTTGGTTTCCATTTGACCCTATTGGTTGATTCCTCTCCTCTATGTCATCTCTCATTAATGGTTGGTTCAGAGGGTTTATGTCGTGTGCTAACACATCTTGTGTACACCAGAAACATACTTTGGAAGTCATTTGAGTTCTTCCAAATTATTTTCCTACAAGTTACACTCGCACTGGTTGATATGGGATGCCTTAATGCCTTCCTTCCAGTAGATCTTTTTCCATTGACTCCAACTCATTTCTCAGGGAACAAGATCTAGAGTTCTTTTTTTAGTACCTTAGGTTTTGTTGTCATCAGTGGCAGACTCATTTTCTATTGACAGTGAGAATACATCAATGTCTCCTGATTGATATTTTGTCTCAAGTATTCGACTTCAACACATTTATTCGTACTTGTTAGACTGTACTGGCGTACCTTGACTATCATCATCATTATCAGTGAATTGTCTCTTGTTTGTTAACAGTATACATCAATGACAAATAATCAAATGATTTCTCACATGGTTGACTCCAACTCATTTATTCCCATAGTGTAGGATGTACCATCTGTGGTCGTGAAGACCTCGGGTCATGTCAACATCTTGGTTCACTTGTCATCTCTTTCAGTTTTCTACCAATGTTACCAGCCACCCTTATATGTTGCAGTTCATCTCATCACTCTATATGTTGATGTTGGGTATACGACCAAAGTCCCACATTGACTAGAAGTGGGGAGGATCATGGGTATATAAGGATGGACAAATATCTCCATTGGTATGAGGCCTTTTGGGGTAAGTCCAAAAGCAAATCCATGAGGGCTTAGGCCCAAAGTGGACAATATCATACCATTGTGGAGATATGTGGTGTCCAGAGTCCTTACAAGTGGTATCAGAGCCATGCCCGAAGTTAGCCAAGTGGATGAATCCTCGGAATGTCGAACAAAGGTGGTGGGCCCCAGTAATATCATGATGGGATCCGTGGATGAGCTCGGTTAGACAGGCATGTGCTCCGGATTCTTCATGGACGTGTCCTAGTCCCAACACGGTGAAGAGGAGTTGACCTGGGATAGAGCAAGCTCTCGAGGCA
>APFE030710185.1:1324-19915 GCA_000404065.3 Pinus taeda | reverse complement strand
ATAAGATTAAAAAAAAAAAAATAACATACATTAAAATAATAGTAATAATTTATGAAATAAGAAATTTCAAAATACTTTTTATAAAATAATTAAAATTATAATATCTTATCCATTTAAAATTATCTTAATTGCAAATATTTTAATCATATTTAATGAAAATAAGTATTGTGCCCTCGAGAGTATATAAAATATAGAAAAGTTTGTTTTATTCTAAATAAATATGAAATCCAAAATCAAAATATTTTAAACCCTAAATTAAAAATACATTTTACTATTCTAAATGCATTATAAAGCAAAATCAAAACATTTTAAACCTTAACTTAAAAACTTTGAATGGATAATTAATCCAACCCAATGATAGTAAATCCATTGATTAACCATAAAGAACTTACATAATTTTGACACTCTACCTCTTGCCTGAGCTTTTTTATCCGATTAAACCTTTCCCTCCGCTGGAATACATGTTCCCCATCTTTGCCCGCCCTTCTTTATCTGGTGAAACCTTTCCCTCTGCTGGAATACACATTCCCCATCTTTGCCCGCCCTTCTGGAAAAGTCTCACAATATTTACATTTTTAAACTTTCTTGAATTTTAACACCAGCGGTTTCTGCAAGCATTTCTCTTCTCTGGTAAAACCTCCTCCTCCCGCCGTCTTTGCCCCTCCTGGTTAAACATTTTCAGAATATTTGAATCAGTTTTGGTTGATTTCTCAATTATATATATATATGGGCATCTATTCAGATCTTGCTCTCAAAACTTCGCGGAGCCCACCCAAGAAAACAAGAAGGAAGAAGGATCTGGTAAGGAAGCAGAAGGGGGATTTCAAGATGTCCACAGGAGGAAAAGGACCCAAAAACCAATGAGTAACCATAAGAACCCACAAAAAGAGAAGGAACAAGAAAATCAGAACAAATTTGTTGTGCTACAGGAAGAGGAAATGGAAGAGATCAATGAGGAAAGCAGTGATGAACCAATAGAGCCAATCCAGAAAAATAAAGGGAAAAAGCAAGAACGGATCAAAACAGGGGAAGAAAACGAAGGGGAAGTAAATAAAATGCAGATGGAGCAAAGCTAGATGGAGGTAGACCCACAGAAAGAAAATTTTAGCGAAGAGGAACAAGTGATGAAGAGATTACTACAGGAATGGAGACACCTAGATGAGAGGTTCATCCCAGAAGACCAAAAGCAACTATACAAAGAAATGTTTCAACAATATAAAATGAAACTAGGAACGATCATGATAAGTCAACCCAAGCATCTAGGATCACAAGGGGGACAGGGTCAGGAAGTAGGAGTATCACGCAAAGGAGGGAAAAAAAGGGGAAGAATCTCAAATTACGAGGAGGCCAAAGACGATAAACAAATCACAGCAAACCAAAGGCAAGATAACCATTACTTGGATCACAACAACAAGGAAGACGAGAATTCATAGGAAGACATAGAAATGGAACAAGTTCTGGTGGACTCTACCCCAAAGGAAAACACTATAGAAGATGCACTGGAAGGAGTGGACCTCTTATCGGTCGTAGAGGAATGGAAGAAAAACAGGTTGGTTGCGATTCCATAAGACCAAATCTAAAAAAAATCTAGCAAGCGTACCTCCTTCAAGAGGAAATAAATCAGAGCTCAAGTCAAACACCACCTGAAAATAGTATAGTTAATGGCATTCTGGTAAACATAGCAGCAGGAAAATACAACCCAAAAGGCCCAAGCCGAGAAAGAGGAAGGAAAACTACCAATCAGCTTCTTTAGGAACTTGGCGTCAAACTCATCAACGAAGGAAAGGTAAAGGCCCTAGCCCTAACTCCCACTCTTTACCAATGAATTGCATCTCTTGGAATATTAGAGGACTTAATGGTCCAAGGAAGAAAAGAATCCTGAAAAACAAACTCCTAGTTGATCAACCAGATATCCTTTTAATTCAAGAAACCAAACTTGACTTGGCTCACCGCAGTCTCCTTCAAAAAAAAATTGTTTCGAGCATTATAGTTACACTGCGAACGCAGCCACCAGATCAGCAGGGGGGATCATGACCATGTGGAAAAGTTCTCGGTATGATCTTACATCCTCTGTTGCCACAAAACACTCCATCACCACTGTCTTGAAAATCATTGGCACCAACGAAATAATTTGTGTCACCAATATCTACGCTCCACACAAAATGGTGGAACAAATCAAGATGTTGCAGAACATATCTAAACTCCTTGATTCCATCCACCTGCCTTTCAAAATTATTGTGGGGGACTTCAACATGGTGATAAACCTCGGGGAAAAGAAGGGAGGCATAAGAAAACTCGATAAGGACTCTGAGGCCTTTTAGTCCACCATCTAAGGCCTCAGTCTAATTGAAATCCCTACAAGCAATGGAACTTACACTTGGAATAACAGACGAGGGGGAGAGGAGGAGAGGAGGATGGAGTGCTCTGCAGCTAACCGCGAGGGTTTCGGTTAGGGTTTCAGAAACCCTAACTCTTCATGCCTGAGGACATCTGCGCACCTGAGGACAACCGCGCACCTACTACCTGTTTCACCTGTTACCTAGCCCGGCTTTTCAGGCCCACCTGTCGTTTTCAATATGGCATCCGTTTCTGTCGGTGATGTTATGGAAACGGAAGAGGAGGTTGACTATACAGAGGATCCTCTTCAATCCTAGGTAATATTCGATCGTCCGTCGTTCCTTCCGCCGTCCTCTGGCCTTTCGTCGTTTCCCTCCTCGCATACCTCCCCAGTGGTCACTATCTCGGTTACCTCCCCCTCTCATGCGCCGGAGGGATCCTTGCCTACTGAATCTCTCGGCCTTGATCTTCCCCTGCTGTCTTCGGGTACCCTTCACTTCTTGTCCTCCGTTATCCCCCCGTCGCCATCCTTTGATCCTCACCCACCGTCCTCTTCGTTCCTAGCTGCCGCATCGACCGGACCGCCTCTCTCGTCGGGGGCTGGGCCTTCTGCCTATTGACATTCCCCCTCTGGATGTTTTGAGACCCCTACTGTGCGGGTCCGTTCATCGAAGGCGACCCCCCTGGAAAGCTCTCTGGATCCTCTTGCGGATCATCCATCAGCTCTGCGCATGGGAAAGAAGAGGAATAAGTGCGTCAAAGCTACTTCCAGGGATATATCCATCCGGTTTGGAGAGACGTCTACCATTGGGGAAGCAGCAAAAATGGAAAATACCATTCTGGTCGGGCATGTTCATGGGTGCGCATATTCTACTAACCGGCTCACACTCTGGGTAAAGGAGATTTGGGGAGGTGTTCTAAAAGAACTTCCTGAAGTGCAGGTTCTTCCCCGCGGATGGTTTGCCCTACACTTTGCCAAGGAAAATTATACAGATTTGGTTTTGGCCAGATATTGGCACATTGAGATGGCGCCAGTGTTGTTGAAAAGGTGGAGCCCCCTTTTCGATCCTGAACGTGAGCAGATTGGGGCGGGGCCACTATGGGTTCGTCTCCCCGGCCTCCCTCTCCAGTATTGGAATGAAGAGGTTTTCATGCGCATTAGGAACGCTCTGGTAACATACCTGGATCACGCTAGATCTTTTATTGAATCCAGGAGCAGAACGCTGGCCCGTATATTAGTTCACCTGGACACTCGTGATGGTTTAGAGGAAAAGATAACACTACACTGGGGCAGATATACTCGGGTACAAATCCTAGACTACGAAGGAGTGCCTTTTAGATGTCGTCATTGTCACAGGGTTGGTCACATTTTTAAGGACTGCCCTCTCAATAAAAAACAAGAAGAGGCCCCTGTGGCATCCACCATACCATCGAGGCCTATTTCTCCGTCAGCACAATGCACTCTGGTATCAGGCATCCCCTCCAGCTCTCCTTCGCAGGCTCCTGGTTCGGCGCAGTGCATTTCACAATCTCCAGCTACCAGAGCTCGGGCGGCTTCAGCATCTACATCCTCTCCGGGTATATCTCTTTTCCCTTCTCTGTCTATTTTCTCATCTGGTGCATTTTCACTCTCTCCCACACTGTCTGTTGCACACTGCTCATTACCCTCCTCTCCGGTTATTGCCCCCTCCAATCCATCCTCAATTGGTCTCTTCGCCACTCTCTTCCCCTTCGTCATCCAGGGGTGCATATCATAATTACAATCTTCGTCCTCGCTCTCACTCTATTGGCTCTCACCTAAAGATTGCTGGGTTGGGTACCTCATCACCCAGCCTGATCCCTTTATCTGCTCGCGGTAGAAAATCACACCTATCAAAGGCTATCAGGAAAGCGGGTGTCGAGGTTGCCTCTGGGCGACAATCCACCATTGTTGGGGTTCTTAAAGCAATGAACACCCCTGGCAACCTTCCCCCATGAAATGCCTTTCCTTCAATTGTAGAGGCTTGGCTAGTGCCTCCAAGAAACTAGCCCTAAAAAGGATGATTGACACATCTCCTGTAGACATCATCCTCCTCCAGGAAACCCTTGGTCCTGCTGACTCCATAACGGCTGCCCTATGCTCCATCTCCCCGGGTTGGCACTATACGGCATTGGACTCATCGGGTCGATCGGGGGGCCTTGTGATTGGTTACAACCCTGCATCTATCAAGGCTCATGGAACATGGGGGGGTCCTGGTTTTCTGGGCCTCGACCTCTTCTCGGCAGACCTAGGTATCATGCTCAGGGTTATTAACATATATGGTCCTTGTCAACAAAGGGAAGCTTTTTGGAACCGCCTCCTGAGCCTGCATATTCTCTCTGCAGAGAATGCTATCATTGGGGGGGATCTAAATTTCTCCCTGGGATACAGTGAATCCTGGGGTTCATCGGCACAAATTGACCCGATCACTGGATTCATGACTGATCTTCTGGAGCGCCATGACCTAATCGACATCCCCATGATCAAAACTCTCCCTACCTGGAGGAACAGACCAATTGGTGAAGCTGCTCTGGCTTGCAGATTGGACATATTCATTATGAAGGGCACTATGTTTCGACAGCTTCACTTCTATAAGCAATGGGTGGGAACTAGAGGAATTTCGGATCACTATCCTATCTATCTGGAGCTATCGGGGCCAAACAAAAAGCCAAAAGCTCCCTTCAAGTTTAATCACGGATGGTTACAGGACTCCTCCTACATCAAGTTGGTCAAGGATTTCTGGACACAAAATCCTATAGATAGAGCGGACTCACTGGCAAAGGGTTTTGCATGAACCTATCTCAGCTAAAACATCTGTCAATAGAATGGGCCAGAGAAAAGAACAAACAGGAAAATACTGCTCTCATGCACATTGAATCTGAAATCTCCTCCCTTACTGATGAAAGAGGTTTGGGCTTCATCATTGCTGAAGACAAAGTACACCTGGTAGAGCTCGAAAATCAGAAGCAAAAAATCTTAAGGGAGCGGGAAGAATCCATCCGTCTTCGGAGTAGAGCCACATGGTTAAAAGCTGGTGATGACAATACCCAATTTTTTCATAACTATGCAAAAGGAAGGAAGGTAAAAAACACTATATGGAGTCTCCCTATGCCAGATGGAGATGTAGCTGATACCTTCCCTAAGCTCTCTCAGTTGGGGTCCTCCCATTTCAGAAATCTATACAAGCAACCCCGGGCTTCTTCCATTGCTGAGATCATCAATATAGCGGGTCATTTTCCCAGATTCGTAAATGAGGAAGAGGTGGAAAATCTCTTTGATCCTGTTTCTCCTGAAGAGCTTGAGAGCACCATAAAGTGGTTCAAGAAGGACCGAAGCCCTGGGCCGGACGGATGGACCATTGAATTTTACATTGATTTCTACGAGCTGATCAGCAATGACTTATTGAGGGTGATTGAGGAATGTCGGGTGACCGGATCTATGTACAATGCCATCAACTCCACTTTCATTGCCCTGATTCCAAAATCTGATTCTCCTTCCTCCTTTGATGACTATCGCCCTATCTCCCTCTGTAACGTGCTATACAAGATCATATCTAAAATCATTGCAAATCGCATCCGTCCTATACTATCACGTCATATCGCTCCGCATCAATTTGCCTTCCTAGAACATCGACAGATCCATGAAGCTATTGGTGCAACTCAAGAAGCTCTTCATTCTATTTGGACCAAGCACCATAAGGCCATCATCCTCAAGATTGATTTAGCCAAAGCTTTTGACCGTATCAATTGGCTCTATCTCAAAATGATCCTTATTCATCTCGGGTTCCCCCAAAATTTCATTACTTGGATTATGGCCTGTATCACCACCCCCACTTTCAGTGTTCTGATAAATGGCTTTGCATCCCAGTTCTTTCACTCTGAGTGGTCTTAGACAGGGTTGCCCTCTATCTCCCCTCCTCTTCTTGATCATCACGGATGCCTTGAGTCGGCTTATCGATTCTGCTAAGAGAAATGGGGAATTTAGTGGACTCAGGATTACTGATGAATGCTTCCTTACCCACCTTCTCTTTGTGGATGACGTTATGATCTTCCTGGATGGTAGCATCCATGATTCACGGTCTTTCTCAAACATTATCAATCTTTTCTCATCTGCCACTGGTATGCTTGCAAATCACTCAAAGTCATCTATCATTTTATCCAAAACCTCCATTCATGAATCTCATCTGGCACATCAGCTATTCCCATACACTATCCATCCATTAGACCACGGTCTAAAATATTTGGGATTTTTAATCAAGCCTGTCAGCGCTAAGATCACTAACTGGATCTGGCTAGTGGCAAAATTGGAGAAGCGACTCAACATCTCGAGCCATCGATATCTCTCCAGAGCTGGCAGGCTCGTACTGGTAAAAGTTGTACTAGAGGCCACTCCGGTCTTTTGGATGCCTTTAGCCTGGATACCGAGAAGCATCTTGGCCAGGCTAAAAAAAATTGCAACAGGTACCTATGGAATGGGAATCAGGAAAAGCACATATTTGCTTGGGTTGGTTGGAATAAGATTGCCACCCCAAAAAAATGGGGAGGATGGGGGCTCAAATATCTCCCTTCCTTCGCACAAGCACTTGCAGCTAAAATGGGGTGGACTCTACTCACTGGCAACAATCTTTGGTCTAACATCTCATATCATAAATATATTTGGCCGCAAAATATTTTGGATTGGGTTCGCCTCCCCACCTGGCCAAAAACAGGCATATCCTCTGTTTGGAAAGCACTCCTAAACTCTATGCCTCTCATCAGGGATAACCTAGTTTGGAGGGTCAATGATGGAACACTAGCACGCATTGGCATGGATCCTTGGTCTAGAAGTGGAGGTAGACATATATTACCTGATGACCTCATTCGGCACCTACACTCACAGGAGATAAGAGTTCTGGCAGACATTGCTGATCCACAAAACTCCTCCATATTTGAACAGCGCTGGAAAATAGCTATACAAATCAATATCCCACCTATTTGGCATCAGGAATGGCTAGAATATATCAATGCTTTATCTGAATCACATATAAGGATCAAACAGGGACAGGATGAACTCATTTGGTATCACACGGGAAATGGTGTATACAACCCTAAGTTGGGTTACCTTACACTGATATCGCATAAAGTTCTGAACACGATTTCCTTTTGGTGGCATACTGTCTGGAAACTCACCGCTCCCCCCAGGCAAAAATTATTTTTTTGGTGTATACTAAAAGGAGTTGTCCCTACGGGGGAATACCTTATGCGCCGTGATGTATATGGACCGTCATGGTGCATTTTTTGCAAGCAATCATCTGAATCCTGCACACATTTGTTCTTAAATTGTTCCTCTATATCTGTTATTTGGCAAACCATATCATCTGCAATCCAACACACAGGCAAATGGGAGGGTGATGATATTATTCGTTCATGGGAATCTTGGTTTTACAACCACAAAAATTCAAAGCTTCAAAGCTTGCCTATTATTACATGCTGGTACATATGGTTAGCTCGGAATCGTATGATCTTTGATGACAAACCAGCAATCTGGCCGCACATTATTGCTCTCATTATAGCTGCTTATAATGCGTTGCTTGACCTGCCACAGCCCAGGAACAGAAGCCCGCGTGACCCTCCGCAAATTGATCATAGCACCCCATGGGCTTTCTTTGATGGCTCAGCACAACAGCAGGGTTGTGGGGGGGCTTTCTATTATTCATCAATGAATAGCATTTCTACAAAGCAAAATTGGGTTTGGGAACTGGCACAAATAATTTTGTTGAGATTATCACTCTTCGTCATCTCTTGCATTTTGCATTGGGGCACAACTGCATGCATATTCATATATTTGGTGACTCTAAGATAATCATCGATTGGTTCAACAATAATATAGTATGCCACACACACACTCTCAGCAACATTTTGGATGATATTAACATACTGAAGGCACAATTTATTGACATCACTTGTCAACATATCTACAGGGAACACAACAACAGTGCCGACCAACTTTCCAAGGAGGCTACAGCTCTTCCCAGAGGCGAGTGGATGATCCAGGAGCAGCGAGGCACAAATTTCTACTAGTACTATCATCGACCATATATAGATGCACACTATTATAGGGCGGCCAACCCATGAGATATAGATCTGTTTTTTGCTACTCTTTTGAACTTTTTGTATATAGTTGATACCGTAATATATGATGCCCTGTGTGGCAATATGTTCATATATATAACAGATAGTACAGAACATCCTGTGTGATGGTTTTTTTGCTATTTTTTATCAGACATTACAGCTTCACAGTTACCCACATGTAGTGGAAGAACTTACAACATATGTCAATGCATCTACAACATGTAATTTTTCAACTTTTAATTAAAGATTACGATTTTTCCAGTGGGAAAAAACAGACGAGGGGGAGAGAGACAAATTACATCTAGGCTTGACCGACTCCTTCTTTCATAAGAGATCTATCTCACCTCATGGGAAATGGAGGCAAGAATTCTCCCTCAATCAGGATTCAACAATTGCCCGATATCCTTGAAGATTCACATTTCCCCTGGCCTAAAGAATAGACCCTTTAGATTCAAATCCTTTTGGTTGGAGCACACAGATTTCATGGAAAAAATGAAATAATGGTGGAGTAAATCAATCCCACAAACCAGAAACAAGATGTATAAATTCCAGCAGAAACTAAAATCCATAAAAAATGAGATCAAACTTTGGAACAGAGAAACTTTTGGCAACATCATCACTAACAAAAGGAACCTGGAAATTAAAATGGAAATCCTCCACCAAAAAATCATCAATGAAGGGATCACTGAACAAAGGAAATAGGAAGAGATGAAGCTTCAGAAAATTTGGGAGGAAAGGGTCTCTCAAGAAGAGAAACTTTGGCATCAAAAATCCCGCATTACCTGTCTAAAGTGTGGGGAAAGGAACTCAGCTTTCTTTCATCGTTTGATGATACAACACAGAAGATACAATAGAGTATAGGCCCTAAAAAATAGAGAGGGAAACCTGATCTAATCTCATGAAGACATGGCAGATGAACTAAATCAGTACTTCAGCATTCTCCTATTAGAGCCCAGGACTGATCGGGCAAGGGCCATTCAAGATGTAACCAACAACATCCCGGTTATCCTCATCGAGGATCACAATAAAATGTTATTGAGGAAAGTTTCAATGAAAGAGGTGGAGTAATTTGTTATGAATATGTCCAATGGTAAAGTGCATTGTCCAGTTGAGTTTACCGTACACTTCTACAAAGCCTACTAGCCTATGCTTAAAAATGAGGTCCATGTCCTATTGGAGGAATCAAGAATTCAAAAGTCAGTTCTAAAAGCTCTTAACGCCACCTTTCTTACCTTAATTCCCAAGGATGAATGTGTTGATTCCCCGAACAGGTTTCATCTTATAGCCCTCTGCAATTTCATATACAAGATCATCTCAAAAGTCTTGGCCAATAGAATAAAAATCATCCTACCTCTCTTGATCTTCCAACGCCAAACCGGTTATGTGGAAGGAAGGAAAATTATTGATAGCATCATCCTTTCCCATGAAATATTCCATTCTCTTAAAGTCGAGAGGAAGCTTGGAATGACGATGCAATTGGACATGTCTAAAGCTTTCGATAAAATCAGTTGGGAATACATGAAAGAAGTCCTTGCAACTTTTGGGTTTCAAAAGGGTTGCATTAAATGGATCATGGCAATGGTCTCAAGGGATTTCTTCTCGATTCTCCTGAATATATCCTCATCTCAACCCTTCAGCCCATCTAGAGGCATCCGTCAGGGGGATCCTATTTCTCCCTTTCTTTTTGTCATATTGGCAGAGGGACTCAGCAGATCCAACATAGCTGCCTCTTCCACAAGTGCCCTATCTGACCTCAACCTTTACACCTCTCCTCCTTCATCCACTCATCAGCAATTTGTTGATGATACCTTGTTAATGGACCTCCCCACAATTAAAGAATCCTTATCCTTCAAAGTCATTCTCTCATGTTTCTCTGCTGCTTCTGGCACCTATATAAATCAAGAAAAGTCCAAACTGTTTTTCTTTAGCACCCCTCTGACTATCCAAAAGAACATTTCCAGAATCATGGAATTTTATAGATGCAACCTCCCTTCAAAATACCTTGGTGTCCCCCTCACTGACAAGCCCTTGGCTTGTTCAACCTGGGAAGATATTATCACCAAATTAGAGAAAATACTTGCTAACTAGACATTGAGATCTCTAAATCTGGTAGGTTGGTTGGTTCTAGTTAAGTCGATGCTACAGGCCATACCCCATTATTTGTATTTGGCACTTGCGACCCCCAAATTCATTTCCAACACTCTCATAAACCTCCAAATAAATTTCCTATGGAGAGGCAGAGGCTCAGAAAAGAAGCAAAAGTGAGCATTGGTGGCCTGGGACAGCAAACCCAAAAAAGCAGGTAGTCTTCGGCTGAGGGACCTTATGTTATTAGGGAAAACCTGGGAGCCAAAAAGTTGTGGCGATGGATTGTAAACCCAAGCTCCCCTAGGGCATATTCTGGAATGCAAAATATGTTCCTACCCACTCGCATGAACATCTCATCGGGCTCAATGGAACCATTAAGGGCTCTGCCATAAAGAACCGAGCTTGGGACAATAGAGCATTCATACAGAATCACCATTTTTGGGAGGTGGAAAATGGGGACAAAGCTCTCTTTTGGGAAGATGCCTGGAAACAAAGGTTGTATCTTGTAAATGATCGATTCAGACAGATTAGGATTGGTATGAAAAACAAGGGCAAGAATAGGGTTAACCAATACTAGAAATCAAGCAATGGTAATGATAACTGGAGGGAATGGTTAGACAAAAAATAATAGGAAACCCCAACTAACCCTGTGGAGTGGCAGGAAATCTCGAGTGAACTCTAAAAAATACAAATTCAAGTTGAAACCACTGAGGACAAGATCAGGTGGGGGAAGAATCCAGCCGGGCACTTCAACTTAAAGGAATCTTACAGCTACATTACACTCTATGACCAACATCAGATGGAGGGTAAATGGAAAACATTGTGGGAAAGGAAATACTAGCCAAAAATCACCCTCTTTTTATGGCTCATCACGCACAAAAAAAATGTTACATGGGACAACTTAAGGAAGAAAGGGTTCATTGGCCCCTTTAGATGAAATCTCTGTGAGAAAATGGAAGAAACGGCAAACCATATGTTGAACAAGTGCCCCTTCGCGAATAAGCTATGGAATTGGGTATATTTAGTTTTCAAGGTTTCGGATCAAGATACCTCCTCCATCCTCAATACCATTGAAAATTGGAGATTCTCCCTTTCCCCTAATCCTCTAGTGAATAGAGCTTGGAACCTTATACCAAGTATCATTTTTTTGGCACTGTGGAAGGAGAGGAATGCTAGAATTTTCAGAGGAATCCACAATCAAGAAGTAGTTGTTCTTTCCATAGTCAAGAAAACCATTCGAGAAATGGTGGCTTCTTCCATTCTCCAATGCCCCAGCGACCCGCCCAGCAATCCGGAACTATGTATTCTCTCCCAGTACTCCAAGGCCTCAAAAATCTCGGGAAATCAAGGAATTGCTGACCACTGGTCTCCCCCAGAGATAGGCACTCTCAAACTCAACTATGATGGGGCAGCAAAAGGTACCCCGCACAGAGCAGGCTTCAGGGTGTATTCTAGAACTCACTTGGGGAAATATTATGGATCTATGTGGGAAATCTTGGAAACACTACCAATAACGCAACATAATTACAAGCTCTGGAACATGGACTGGCCATTTCTATACTCCGCAACTTCAGACCCCTGATCATCGAAGGGAACTCGACACTGGCAACTCAAGCTAGCCACAAATTACAGCAAGGCGTGGAAACTTCCAGGGTGTCAGACAACTGGCGCCTAAATAGAATCCTCCAAATAATAAAATGCCGCATTGAGAGGATAAGTGGGCTTGATTTCCAAGCTGTTAGGCGTAATGGCAATGGCATGGATGAAAGTCTTGCAAATGAAGGTACGGAGGGCAACGACCATATACGTGTGTTGGTCTACACTGACTTAGAGCACGAAAGGTTGTGTCAGCAATGTGAGACCATCAATGAAAAGTACAATCACAATAATAGGCACTAACTGCTTTGAGATCTCCAATCTCATCATTGAGGATACGAGTTGTTTAGCTAGATGCAACACTAAGGGAAATATGCCCCATGTCACAATCCCAATGGTTGTCGTGCCAAAGGAGTTATCAAAAGCTCTATATCCTCTCTGGGGCATCGTCCATCCCTCTTATCATCCTCTTTTGGTACAACCTCCCTCACCTACCTCTAGTACTTCCCACGATATACATTCATTCCCAGCCCCTGATTGCCCCTCCCCTCGATGCTTTCCAGCCCCTTTATATACCCCCTCACACCTACTCCTCCCCATCACTCAACCTGCTTTAGCCCCTTGTTCCCCTTGGATCCCTTTCGTTGTCAGCTTGTTGACCTCCCCTGCCCCTTTCATGGTGCCTAAGCATGGATCAAGCTCGTCTCCTGTTGGAACGACCTTGGTTCTCTGCCCACCACCAAAGTCGAGCCTTCTACTAGAAGAGTTTCCCTAAATTATTCCATAGTTGTTAACCCTAAGATGTAGGAATGGATTGCAAACCTTGAAGCTCAGGTGAGAGTCCTTAGACGAGGGGTGTCCTCAGAAGAGGTGGCGGAATAATTTGCGTGGATCCCTGACCTAAGTCTCACCAGGGCCAAGGAGAACTTATACACTCGCGCAATCGACCTCTCGTGGCAGATGAAAATTCTCCTTGGACTCGCAATGCAGGAGCTAGCTGAAATTTCCAAGGCGGTGGAAGAGAAAATTGGCAAGCTTATAGACAATTTTGTCTTTTATGTGGAATTAGTCCACCATTATCGCTTCGTCACCAGATATTCTCCGCATTATACTATGCTAAAGAAACGAGTTACCATGGGGATACACTCGTCGTGCAAAGGCTCCCCCAGTGTCAAAAAGGAAGTAGTTGACGCTTCCTACAGTCGTTCAATGGCCACTGTCACGTAGGAAGGTAGCACCCAAGAGCTCCCTATTAGCCTGGATGATGACCCTACAGATGGAAATCCCTAATGCCCGAGATAGACACCTTTCTTGAAAAATTACTCTGTCTGGCTCCCGGTTGTCGAAGAGCTCTTATTGGAAATAAATATTTATGGGACAAACATTTCTTGTTCATTGTCACCCCTCCCTTCAAACTCATGGAAGATCGTTGCAGGAAGGTTGCTTGTAATTTTCTCAGAAAACTCAGAATTCCTTTTTTTGTAAGCTTAAATGTAAATCAGTTCCATCGGAAGCTAGGTAGGCTTGTATTGTTGGCTCTTGTGCTAGAGAGGCTTACTTGCAAAATCCAACATTTTTTAAAACAGTTTCCATACAGTAATACACTATCTTATTCACACAAAAATAAATAAATAATCATATATAAACATTCAGAGAAGTAGAAACATGTGAAACAGCCTTGAGAAATCCCTCTGTCCATCCTAATATGGTTAAGCTATCTTTCTTTCTCTGCAAAATCAGAGGTTGTTAGCAATAGCTTAGAAAGCCAAACCTTCTATCAGCAAACTCTAATTGCAAAAAATCAAGAGTACTTGAAAAATACTCCGAAGAACAAGATGAATTTTATTTTAAAACCTTGTCTCGCCTTAAGTCTCCTACCATCAACATATTATCTCATTTAACTCACGGAAAGAAAATTATAGGAATAATGACAACTATTATAACTAGTGCATACCTCCCCTCACATTGAATCTATTTTTCCTTAATAGACTACATTTCCTTTTGTATTCTTTTGGTACAGTTGGGGAGTTCAATTGTTTTGAAAGTTCATTGTTAATTTATTTTAATTATGTTTTATTTATATACATGAATGGAGTGGTCTAAAGAATGAGTTAAATTTAATTTTAGTCTTTTTAATATTTAGTAGACGGGGATGAAACTTAGAATTCATCTTGGAGATTTTAAAAAAAAAAAACATGCATAGATTAAATCTGAAATCATACGTTCACCTTACGTCACTCAAAGAGGGAGGGCTCCACTTACCATTAACTTTGAATTTATTATTATTTTATTTTTTTTAGGCATAAAAACAATCGAGATATGCAGCAATGGATTGCACTTAATTTAGGTAGGTATGCATATATCCTACCAATCTTGGATTAGGTGTTATACACATGTACCAATATTTTTCTTTGCGATGAAAAGAATGGGGAAATAAATCAAAGTAAATATGTCATAAACCCCAACAGAATGAAGTCTTCAACGTGATCAATAGAGGACTCCCATGAATTACCATCGAAATTGGGACAACCAACCAAAGGTACGGTGTAAACCAAATTTAAACTGGATTCATACATGATCAGGCGAGTAGAAAATTCATTGATGTTTAAAGAAGAAAAATATAAATTGAGACTCACTGGTCATAAGCCACTTATTTGTGAGCAGTGCGTTCATGTTGGCATTCCTATTCACAAAATTGTCTTTCTAAAAACTCTCTTTTCTCTTGCAACTCAATATCATGGGAAATCATAGCCGAATTTTGTGTAAATTGTTCAATTGAGACAGCATTTTCAAGAATAAAATCGAAGAGAGAATGAGAAATGTCTCTTTCATCTCCCAGTTCAGGTCTAAAATTAGGTTTTTCAGTTGATTGAATGGTCATTGATTCAACAAGGATTAAAGAAAACATGGATTTCAAATTGATCCCCAGTATGATCACCAAAATATGTTGACAAGGGAAGTTTTTATACTTCTCCATCAAACCCTCAGATCTCACTGGTGAAGTGAGATAATGGGACTAAGCCCAAATGATTTATGCCCAAATGTAGTAAGTGATTTAGTGAATGTACAAGTTAATGTACAGCAAAAGATAAGTAAATAATTATGTATAGAGTTGAAATAAAGTGTTAAAAAGGTTTGTACAATATTTATAGTAGTCTTATGTAAAACGTAGCATGCAAAAAAAAATATAACAGCAATCTAAAAATGTAGAAAAGAATTGTTAACAGCCACAGGTAGTGTTCTAAAATCCATAAGAATTCATAAACATTGAAGATAATTTGTTGAAAATTTAGCAGAAATTAAATAATACTTTGAAGACAACTTGTTGGTAAAATATGAAACATTCAGAGAGATACGTACACAAAATATGGCAGAAAATTGACTAATTTGTATTAAAATTTGTGACTATAGCTTTATTTCATGTGAGTTTCTGTGAAAAATCGTGGTCATAGCTTAATCAAAATGATTACAATGTCAAGAAATCATATATAAACATTCATAGAAGTAGAAAGATGTGAAACAACCTTGATAAATCCTTCTCGCTAGCCTAATATGGCTAAGATATATTGCTTTCTCTGCAAAATCAAGGCTATTAGCAATAGATTAGAAAGCCATACCTTCTATAAGAAAACTCTAGTTGCAAAAAATAAAGAGTACTTGACAAATACTCTGAAGAACAAGATGGATTTTATTTTCAACCCTTGTCTCCCCTTAAGTCTCCTACCATAAACAAATTATCTCATTTAAATCACAGAAAGAAAATTAGAGGAATAATGACAACTATTATAACTAGTGAATACCTCTCCTCACACTGCAATCTATTTTTCCTTCATAGAATACATTCCCTTTTGTATTCTTTTGGTATAGTTGGGGAATTCAATTGTTTTGAAAGGTCATTATTGATTTATTTTAATTAATTTTTATTAATATACATGAATGGAGTGGTTTAAAGAATGATTTAGATTTAATTTAAGTCTTTTTAAAATTCATCTTGCAGACTTTAAAAAAAAGCATACATAGATTGAATCTTAAATCATACGTTCACCTTACGTCACCCAAAGAGGGAGGGCCCCGCCTACCATTAACTTTGAATTTATTATTATTATTTTATTTTTTAGGCATACAATCAATCGTGACACGCAATGGATTGCACTTAATTTAGGTAGGTGTGTCAACACATCCTTTTATTGAATGCATAATCCACCTTATTTTACTTTCCTTATTTCAAAATCATAGTTAGCCAAAAATTATAGCCATCGAATTTGTCTAGCATCCTAAGTTGGTTATCCAAACAAGTGCTTCACACCATTGTGGTATATTCTCAATTCAAATATTTTTCCTCTGAGGTAATTCCTCCACATTTTCAAGGCATGAATGATGGTTTCCAACTCAAAATCATGAGGTGCATAATTATTTTCATGTTCCTTGAGCTTCCTTGACTTATAACATATTACATGGTTGTTTTGCATGAGTACTCATCCAAGCCCTTCCATGTGTACATTAGTGTACATAATAAAATATGCATCTGGATAAATTATCCTTAATATTGGTGCACTTTTTAATAGCATTTTAAAATGTTGAAAGGCCTATTCACATTTATGAGACCACTCAAATTTCACACCCTTCTTTTGCAAAAAAGTGATAGGATGTGCTATTTCTAGGAACCCCTCAATAAATCTTATATAATAGACTTCTAATTCCATAAAGGCTCTTATATATGTTATATTTTTGGGTGTTGTATAATCTCTAATTGCTTTAATTTTCTCTACTTCCACTACAATCATCCCATCCTTTGAGATAATATGATGCAAATAATGAATATAATTTTAACAAAAATAACATTTACATAGCTTGGACTAAATTTGATTCTCTCTAAGTACCTAAAACATCATCCTCAAATTATTCTCTTGCTCTTCTTTATATTTTGAGTACACTAGGATGTCATCCAGAAAGACAATAATAAACATGTCCAAATAATTCCAAAAATTCCATCCATAAGGCACATAAAAACACATGGTGCATTGGGTATCCCAAATTACACCACCACAAACTCATAATGTTGACACCAATTTCTAAACGTTATCTTTTTTATGTCCTTAATTCTCCCCTAATGATACCCTAACTTCAAGTCAGTCTTGGATAACATCATATCTCCTCTTAGTTAATCAAACTTGTCATCTATCCTCTCTAAAGGATACTTGTTATTCACTATCACCTTGTTTAGTAGCTTAAAAGATATATACATAACCTCGAGATGACATCTTTCTTTTTAACAAAGAGCATTGTGGCACTCCAAGGTGACACACCTGGGCATGTGTAGCCCTTCTCCAAAAGTTATTCCAATTGCATTTTCAATTCCTTAAGTTTTGGTGTGTTCATATGGTATGGTGTTTTTTACACTAGGGTACCTCAAGGTAGCAAATATTTAGAAAAAACAATATCTCTTTTAGGTGGTAAACTTAGGATTTTAGCAAAGACGTCTTCAAATTATTTAAGTACCAAATGATATTTAATGGTTGATACCTTGTCCTTGGCTACCTCTTCCATATGAGAGACATAAATTTAGCACCCTTTTCTAAAATTGTTCTTTAATGGCATGGCTAATATTTCCCTTATATAAATGGGCCTTGGAACCCCTTGCACTTATTTATGCTTCCGTTCTTCATCAAGACAAGTGAAGGCATCATTAGTCTAGGACATCATCATTCTTGTCCAACTAGTCCATACCAATTAGGAAACCATATTAACCCAAAGGTATAATTTTTATATTTGTAATTGTACTCAAACCATTCATGTCAATTTGACAAGCCTTCACTAATTCAATTATCCTTCTCTTAGCCCCTATAGCTAGCTAAACCAACCAATTCCTACAATGCTTGGTTTTCTTCAAATGAAATATTTCAACAATTTTAGGATCAATATAACTATGGCCATCTCCATAATCAATTAAAATGGAAATGACATAATTGTTTATCTTCCTTCAACTTCAATCATGTGAGCTTGGTGATCAACATGCTTATTGTCCAACAATGCATAAATTTTGGGCATGCTTCTGCCCATGTCCTCCATATTATCATCTCCTTGAATATGGTATACAATCATTATTGTGTCTCCTTTGTGAGGGAAAAATTTGTACATGTGTTCTCCCTCATGACCCCAACACCTAATGGGCTGAAATCTTGGCCATTTTCCCAACTAAATAGCTCTCCTTGGTTCACTTTGGGCTAGATGGGTTTATTGATTTTATTGAGAAATACTCTTGAAAAATGAAAGTTTATATCCCTTCTTCATATTCTCCATGTTGTGGAGCGATAAAAAGGGTCTTTTTAACACCTAATTACCTCACATTAATTATCAACCCAGGGACGACTTTTTATTTCAAGAGTGTACTCAGTCTGAGGCGGCTATTTACTCAAGAGTAATGTTTTGCAGTATAGCATT
>APFE030710182.1:43894-57672 GCA_000404065.3 Pinus taeda | reverse complement strand
ACATGAGCTTTTTCATATTAGAGTTATTTCCAAGCACCAAAAGATTGATACTTTATTTGATAGTGGTTCACAAGTAAACTTGATTTCTGAAACAATTGTAAGGAAGTTGGGCTTACTAACAACACTTCACAAGAAGCCATATCCATTAGGTTGGGTATGTGATAAAGCAAAGCTACAAGTAACTATACAATGTAAACTTAGGTTTGCTACTAGGTCAACTTTTGTAGATGAGGTTGAGTTAGATATAGTTCCCTTGGATATATGTGGTATTGTTTTAGGAAGTCCTTACTTGTATAATAGAAAATCCATTTTCTATAGAACTGAAAATAAGTATCAACTCATAAAAGATGGAATATAATATATTGTAAGAGCTCATTAGCTCAAAAATAACTACACTCTCATAAACTCAGGGCAGATGAAAAGAATTGTAAATTCATGCAAGCAATTTTTACTAATGGTTGTAAAAGAAAAGAACCCTGATAAAACCAATGTATTTGAAGGCTGTGATGCTAAACAGAAAGACGATTTAGAAAAAGTTGTTTCAGAATATGATATCCTATTTCAAGAACCTAATGGTCTACCACCCAAAAGGGAAATAGTACATGATATTCATTTGCAGCAAGATGCTCCATTGCCTAACATCGGAATGCATAGGTTATCTGATTTAGAGAATGTAGAGATCAAGAAGCAGGTACATGAGTTGCTCGATAAAGGGTTCATAAGACCAAGCACATCACCATGCGGATCTCCAATTGTGTTGGTGATAAAGAAAGATGGTTCGTGGAGGATGTGCATTGATTACAGAGCACTGAATAAAATAACAATCAAGAATCATTATCCTCTTCCTCACATTGATGATCTATTAGATCAGCTGAAAGAAGTTGTTTACTTTTCCAAGTTGGACTTGCGTAGTGGTTATCATCAGGTCAGAGTTGCAGAACAAGATGCATGGAAGATTGCTTTCAAAACAAAGCAAGGGTTGTATGAATGGTTGGTTATGCCTCTTGGCTTAACTAATGTTCTTGCCACTTTCATGAGAGTTATGAATGATGTACTCCGACCTTTTATTGATGATTTTGTAATTTTATATTTAGATGACATTCTTGTTCTCAGTAAAACATGGGAAGAACATTTGAGGCATGTAAAGCAGACTCTAGATGTTTTGAAAAAAGAAAATCTCTATGTGAAGTTATCAAAATATGAATTTGGAAAAACATATTTAAATTATTTGGGTCATATTGTAGGGGGTGGTGAGTTGAAGATAGATCCCTCTAAGGTTGAAGTCATTGTGAACTTGCCTAAACCCAAATCTTTTACAAAAGTTAGGAGTTTCCCAGGAGCAACACAATATTGGAGAAAGCTTATTGCTAACTTTTCCTTGATTGCAGCTCCCTTACATGCTTTAACAGGATTGAACAAGGTGTTTCAGTGGGGAGGCAAATAGCAGAAATCCTTCAACACCTTGAAAGAAAAAATTAGTACAACACTAGTACTAGCATTGCCAGAACTTCAAAGACCATTTGATATTGCAATAGATGCCAGTGACTATGCCATGGGAGTAGTGTTGATGCAACACTGTAAACCCATATGTTATCATTCTGAGACATTTACTTCTGCAGTAGTTAATTATCCCACATGTGATAAAGAATTATATACATTAGTGCAGAGTGTGAAAAAGTGGAAACATTACCTAATGGGCAAAGAAACAATCATACAGATCATCAACCACTTCAGTATTTTCACTCAAAAACTAAATTGCAGCAATCAAGACACTATAGGTGGATTGGTTTTCTACAGCAGTTTCAACTTGTCATCAGATATAAGAAGGGCATACATAATAAAGTTGCAGATATGTTATCAAGACCAATCATAAATGCATCCACTATACTTAAGCATAATTCAGTATTGCATGAAAGCTACATTGAACAATATGCTCAAGATGTAGACTTTAAATATGTATATGCAACTTTAAGTCAGGGCAAACAAGTAGAAGAATTGGATTATCATGTTAAGGACCAACTCTTATATCATTTGGGAAAGTTATGCATTCCTCAAACTGAAAGAGTTAACATAATCTGAGAAGCACACACTTCTCTAATATCAAGTCATTTTGGTGTAAGTAAAATAGTTGCACAGTTGCAAAAGTTCTGTTATTGGCCAAGAATGCATGAAACAGTTTCTAGATATATTAAAGTGTGTACTATGTGTGCTACAAGCAAGCCCAGTAATAGAAAATTAGGCCTGTACACTCTACTTCTAGTTCCTTCCCATCCTTGGGAAAGTGTTTCCATGGACTTTGTTGGGGGACTGCTAAAATCTAGAAAAAGTCATGATTATTTATATGTTACTATGGACAGGTTCAGCAAAATGTGTATTTTAATACCTTGTAATAAGTAGATTACAGCTAAACAAACAACAAAGTTGTTCTTTCAGCATGTATGGGTTCATTCTGGGTTACCCACTTCCATTGTATCTGACCGAGATTACTGATTTGTTGGGAAGTTTTGGTCAAGTCTATGGGAGTTAATGGACACCAGATTGAAGAAGAGCACAACATTTCATCCACAAACAGATGGTCAAATATAGGTGGTCAACGAGACAGTGATTCAGTTGCTCAGAGGCTATTGCAATAAGCATCCCAACCTTTGGGATGAACATTTGCATTATGTGCAACATGCTTACAACCGTGCCAAACACTCTTCTACACTGAGATCTCCTTTTGAGACTTGTTTTGGTTTTACACCAAGGTCTCCCTTGGATGTTTCCTTTAGTAAAGACATAGCAATTGATGGACACAGTGATGTGGACGAAGCAACCAAGTTCATTGAACAGATCCAAGAAATTCACGAGGTAGTGCAGGAGCAGCTGGAGAGAAGCCAGGCCAAGTATAAGGCAAGGCATGTGTTGTGGCCAGTAACAACCCCACTTTTTATTTAGTATTAGTAATAACACTAAATAAATGGGGACCCTTCTAAAAAAAAAAAAAACTAGCACTTATAATTCCCTTTGAATAAAACACACTATCATAAACTTAGGAAAAATATCCACAAACGCAAAATCTTAAGTATTATGATAAGTCTCAAATAAAATCGTTCTCTTAATAATGAACATCGCATCACAAAAGGGTAAAGGAGGACATCATATAAAGAAACTTTCGGAATTGCGAAAACGCGATGATGCGATATCACGCACCATACAGACTCATCGCATCTCGCAGATTTCATATATCGCAGCACCACCTAAGATAAAATGTCCCGATCCTACGATGTGTGATAAAGCATCTTGAAAATCGCATCTCTTAGTCACATAATGAAACAAATGATTGTTAATATAAAGGATTAGCAATATTGCGATCTGCGATATTGCGCAAGCAAATCACAAAATTGCTTTATCGCAGATCAAAAGGGCTCATCATTCAATGAAATGTTTCTCGTAATCCGATATCCGAGTTATGGGCATTAATATTAACTTAGTGCTTTATTGATGGTTATTTATGTGAAAGGATTTAGATCTGAGTGAAAATTTATTTTTATGTACGGTGATATATTTGATATGATTTTGAAATTAAGAGCTTTCCCATCACCTTATTACTTACCATGATTCATTATCTTTCTCATTATGTCTTAGTTCTCTATTTGTGAACTTACAGGAGTGGTATGCAGAATAATATACAAAGCAGTGTGTAGAACGTAATGGGACAGAAGGGAAAAGCTCTGGTTATTGAGAAAACAGAGATGATGCCCTTATTCACATACACCACCTGTACTAGAGAGGTAGGCATATCTACTTGGGAAGGCATGTATAGTCTACTAGAGGAAGAAAACCTAAGAGTCATGGAAGTTACAGTTATATCAAATGCATGAGGGTCATCTGAAGCATCACTCACAGAGCTTGTGTGCTCATTCCTGCACCGTATAGCAGTAAGGCCTAAAATACTCCCATATACAGATATGGTTAAATGGGTGATAGACGACACTAATATAACAGATAGGCAATTCAAGTCGCAGAACTAGGAGGTTATTGGGTCATTCACCCCACATAATTTAAGATGCATGTATCATTTACCAGAGCCACGGGCTAGCTATAACAAATAGTTTGTGAAGAAATTCGCCAAGGAAAACGAAGATTTGGCGGAAAGCACCGAAAGATAGTTAGCAAAAGAAGAGCCTTTAAAGAAAGACAAACATGGTATGTACAGTACTGGTCCCCTCTCCTCTCCGTATTGTTTCACTGTTGCAATGCTATGTAGGTTATTTGGAAAACCTAATATCAATAAATTTTCATCCGAGTGGCTACCCTCCTACCAACGCCACTATTATAAATTGGGCTCAAATATTTTTTGATAACTTAGCCTACACTCTTTGGAATTATCGGTCTAAAAGGACTCCCTCTCAGAGGATTTATCCTCCTTTCCTTTTAGTTGTTTATGTCATGGATACTATCAGTTTTGTTTCTAGATTTCCTCTAATGGGTTGGAAATGGACGGTACAGAATCCCTTGCCCATTCAAGTCTACCATAAGGAACTATGGGATTCTAAGTTTACCCCATATTTTTATAGAATCTACCATGGAGTTATGTTACCCATTCACAAAATGTTGTATAATAAAGATGCCCCAAGATTTTCTCCTAAGGCCGAAATTGATATTCTCCTTGTCGGAAGATGGTTCAGAGAAGAATTTTTCACTTACATCAGAGTATTCAAAAGCATTGCTTCCCCTCATGTACTTCCCTTGTATGTTCCTGACAAGTTAATGGCCCGTGAAATAGCCCACCAAACTTGCGGGGTTGGAGGAATGGGCAAAGAACTAAAAGACCAGAAAAGGGCAATCTGGCCACAATTCCCTATGGCCTATGGGGATTTTGCATTGTTTGATTTAGGTCATGCTTTCGGAGAAGTAGACAACATGTTGAGTCTATAATTGTTTAAATTCCCAGGGAGACAATTGATCCCTTTAATGTAATAAATAATTTTACTACGACTGTTAAAATAAAGGTGTTCACTAAGGAAGATGATCTCTTCGATGACATCTTCTAACAGAGGAGCACACTCGAAGACATCTTACACATGGCCCAAATCCAGTTTGGCCCAGCAGAATTCCAAAGTTTAAACTCTATAGAGAACAAAGATTGGCAAATCTTCCCTTGGACAAGTTGCGCTTAGGACCAATAAGGGAACCCATTCCCAGCATCAGTATAAGAGGAAGCTCAGTGCTAGACAATTCTAAATCTAAGTCTAGAAGAGAATCACCAGAACGTTCTAGACGGTTAGAGAGTGACCACCATAAAAGTGAAGGATCAGCCAGGGATACTACCCAATCTAAAGAAAATCCAGAACAGCAAGTGTTGTCGCCAACACAAGTGGAAGTTGTTGCTCCCCTCATTTAGCCAACAAAGACATTAAGAATAGAGCTGGAGAAAGAGTGGGAAACATTTAATGAATTGATTAACACTGAGGAGCAAAACATTGAGACACCAAGGAATCCAACACAGACAATGATAGAAATGGTCATTGAAACAGTTGTCAATGCTCCAGAAACTGAGCACATTCCCACAGCTCCATCATCTAAAATCACGCTGAAGATAGAGGAAATCCCTCCTCTAGATGTGTTTTACAGTCTGTAGCACAAAGCAGTCAGAGACGGAGAAAGAAACGAAAACTAGACAGTGTGCTCTCACCTAAGGCAGAGCAGCTGGATGTCCTTTGGCGAGACCCTACCACTGATCTGACAGAAAACCTGACTAAGTTATCCCAGATCACAGGAGCTTATGCTTCTACTACTACTGATAAAGCATCTGAAGTATAGCTATTGCTTAAGGATAAAGAGGATAAAATCCTATTTTTGTAGCAATAGTTACAGTAGGCCAGTGCTAGCCAGGAAACAGAAGAAAAATTGGAAAAATTACAACAGGACTTTCAACAGATGCAGTTGGGTTATCAAAGAAGTCTGGCCGAAAAAGAGCAGCAACTATAGGCCACAATAAAAAAGCACAAAGATGACCCTAAAGTTATAGAATTTATCACAGAAGCCCTTGCCTTGAATGATCAACTCTTGCAACAGTGGGAGACACTTTACCAGAGAATATCGCAATGGAATCCTCACTGCAAGATGAGTGACAAAATCACAAGTCAAGTCGTGGATTTGCGACTTGATTATGATTTAATTGATAAGAAAGTTTCAGATTATTTGAATTGGTAGGAATCAAAGGAAGGCAAGAAAGCAGGGTTGCTCAAGATCAATGAATCCCACAAAGAAATGTTGCTCAACAAGTGGGATGCACAGATAAAAAAGGCAGAACAGGCAGCAGAAGAAGCAGCGACAGCAGCAAGCAATGTCATTGACTGTGTCAATGAAAATCTGCACAGAGCCAACCTGATATCGGAAACCACTCTATGATTTGTCCTGAAAGCATAGCAACTGCAGACAAGTTGGAGACAAAAAGCTGAAGAAAAGGCAGAATCAATCAAAAAGGTAACCAAGTTAAAATGGGATACTTACTGGCAACACTTGGTGAAACCACACAGTCAGTGTATGACTTTGAAATGCCTTACAAATTCCGCTAAGAAGATAGTGCCAGCACTTGCTGATTTTGCTTTCGCAGGACAACTAAAATCAGAGGTCGGCCAACCGACACTCCTCAAGCCAATGTTGAATGCTTGCGATCTAAGAGAATAGATGCATAGTTAATTTTTAGATACAGTTTTAGTTTTATTTTTATTTATTTTTGCCTTAGCTGAGAAAGGTCATTTAAACCTCCTCCCATATTTTTGTAATAAACTATTTTTAGTCTTTAGTTAGTAATATTTAAACCCCTCTCATGCATTTAGACGGGTCCATAAATTTGTCAAAAACATTTCTTCAGAACATGCACTTCTACACCCTATGAGGAGGTTTTGATGAATGAATGGAACGATATTTATTGATATCTGTGTTTAATGTTTGCTACTGAAATGCACTTCTGTACTCTTAGTAGATATTGAACTATGAGAAGATAAATCTATATTGTTGAATCTCATGAGTAGGACTTATTTCAATGGTATTTTTATCTCTTAACGATTTCTACTTATGCATCAAGTAAAATGTTATGTTCAGTTGTTTATATATGAAAGCTTGAATGTTTATGTTATCATTTGGCACTGTTGTAGGGTGGTAACTATTCTGTTTATGCTAAGTATATTAATAACTTATTATGTGATATGCTTCTCACAATTGTTTCGGCTAATTTCTTATATGAAACAATTCACTTTTAATGAATTCTTTTCTCATAGCAATTGAATGATATTTATTACCAGTTGCTGTTAGAAACTATTTTAGATCGCATAAGTGAAGAGTTAATCCTGGGATAGTTTTAGAATTAGATGTTTACATTCATTAGAATAAAATTGTATGTGATAGATTAGATTCAGATTAAAAGCATTTTATTTAGAAACTTTTTAGAAAGGAAAACATCATTTCTTAGCATCATCATAAACAAATTGGGAAATTGGTCTCATTATCCCCAGCCAGACCCATTATCCCAAACAGAAAAGGAGCTGCTTTCAAGGTCTGAACTGGGTGGGTATCCCCCTTGTTGTAGACCCAATTTTCGGGGCTTCAACAGCATGATAAGCATCGAATTAAGCATAGCATCCAAGTTGGTGATTAAGTTTGGTTGTACATTAGCAAAGACAGAATGCAAGGTGAAGGTAAGAAGTTGAAGCCAATAAGGTATGGGCCTTTCAAGATACTTGAGAAAATTGGTGAGAACGCTTTTTGCCTTGATTTTCTAGCTTATATGCATATCTATTCAGTCATTAACACATAGAACTCGAGACTATATGAAAATTCATTGATTGAAGATCCCGAAGAGCAAGGTCAGTTGCCTTCTATTGATGATTTGTTGCCTGAATATCTCAATGAGTTGCAGGAAGACATAGTTCTGGACAGGAAGGTGAGAACTACACACAAAGGGGATGTTCAGTACTTGAGAATTGGACTCAAAGGTCCAAACCAAGCAATGCAAGATGGATAGAGATTGGACAAGTGAGGAAGTTGTATCCTCACTTGATTGATGCTTAAAAACCAACTTTTGGTGGTCCAAAAGCTTTTTCAGCGGGAAGGAGTGATCCAAAATGGATCCTAGAAAACCCTCTAAGTCTTCAAAGTCTTCTAAAGATCAAAACTATCACAAAAAAAAACCTTTAAAAATGGCAGATTACACTATCGAGAGTGAAAAACATAACGAAACAACGGAAATATAGCTATTGGCAGCTTGGACAGTGATGCACAGGAGCAGTCGGATCTGGCCGATCAACGATTCGATCCGATCGGCATATCGCAATCAACGGAGGCTATCGAAGGCTACCACATACTTATTGCGACAGCAATCAGCGCGGTCAACGAGGATAATCAATCAAGTGCGCAGATCAATGGCCCAAGTTGAATCGCAATATCGCGTTGGCAACCCATAGGGGAGCGATATTAAACGACCCAGGGACTATGCGATATGCGATCGCGATATAATTGCATCGCAATATTGCGTCAGAGCATTATAGAGGAGCGGGGATATATCTATATATATATATATATATATATAATTATATATATATATATATATAATATATATATATATATATATATATATATATTAATATATATATCTATATATGCAATGCGATGGCAAGACCCGAAAGGGTTTGTAAATGTAATTGCATAACATTTCAAGTCTACCATAAAGCCCTTTTGTGATGCTTTCAGTTTTTTAATGTATTTTTCAAATACAAAGGGAAACCACGAAATGAGAGGGATTTCAGGCGGGCCGTAGGCAGTAAGTGGTTTTGGTTGGGCTCTGCCTGAGCCCATACACTGGCTTCCACGTGGCTAGGCACGAGAGAGAGAAAACCACCCTTTTCAGGCGGGTAATCCCCGTGCATATTAGCCACCTGAAATCAATAATAGTCGTTGATCAACAATTACTTGTGATGGTGCCCAAAGATGGATCTAAAAGGATATAAGTTGGAATTAATGATTTTTGAAGTCCGATAGACTGTGTTTGGGTCGATTTTTATAGGTTTTCTGTGTATTTTCTTTGTAAACAAAGAATGACCATTTTTGGGATTTCAAAGGCACTGATGGTCCATTCTATTACAAAACAAGTGGCCACCATCCCTGAAGGTGTTTAGCAATGATTGCTAATGCTTAGAGGGGGATTCGAGTGGATAGAGGTCAGGAGCCATAAAGCTTGAGAAGAGGAAAGGAACAGACAACGCAGATTGGCTTTAAAAGCCATTGAATGATAGAGACAGAGGCAAGCAGTGCTGAGACAAAGAGAAAACAGAGATAGAGAGCAAGTTTTATTGAAAAATGTGCAACAAGAAATGTTAAATTTAGAATGTACTAAAAATGGCATGTCTAAAAATAGCATTTTGGCCAATGAGGTCATTGGCCACTTTGGGTGAGAGGTGAAACTGCTAAAAATAGAAAGTTCTAAAAATAGTATTTCTGGGTCCCTTCCTATTTTTAGCAGTCCTTGGTCTAATTATAGGAAGTAAAAATGAATTTGGTCTTAACAAAAACTTTAAAATATTAATTAATTAATCTCCATGAGTAAATTAATTATGGAAAATTAAACTTGAAGTCTTTGTGAGATCATGCAATTATTTTCTCCCTTGCATTAGGAATTTATCCCTTTATTAAAGGAGATAAGTTTCAGTTCTATAATGAGAGGATCAGTTGACTTAGTTTTACTTAGTCAAGTCCAGTTAGATTAATTTAACAAGTTGTTAAATTAATGTAATATAGTTTGTTAATGCTTGCATGCATGTGACAACTATTATTTCATATAACTGAGCATTCCCTCATGGATAACTGATGCATGCGAGTTCAGATGCTTGGGCCTATATAATGAGGCTTAGGTAGTCCATGATTTTCATCTTCTGATTGAAGATCATCAGAGTACAGAGAGAGCAAGATAGCTATTGAGCTGATTCTTTTTGTATGTTGAAGAGGATTTCCACTTGATTGATAATACATGGTTCGGGTTTTATGCTGGTGCTTTCCCCTGGATATATCTTGTGTTATGTGTGATTATTTCTCTTGATCAGTTATGCATGTTTCTACTTGATGTTGCTCATGCATTCTATTATGCTTCTGCTTAATGTTTTGTAGAAGTAGATCAAGTGTTTTGCTTTAGTACATTACATTACCAGGTTGATCTACAGGTGGGAAATTTCTACATGGTATTAGAGCTAGCTGGTTTGTAGAAAAAGTTTTGCATGGTATCAAAGCTGACTAATTTGTAGAAAAGCTTTACAATAATTCTACAAGTTTGTGTACTCAGAGAGACTAAAGAGATTCAAGTAAACTCCTGTTGTTTTGTATCTGTGTGTTGAGACTCAAATTGAGCTCACTTTTGTAAAACTCTGCTCTTGAAGACATGATAGAGAGGTCACCACTGAAGGCTAGACCAGGAGACATAGCCCAGGACTTTTGGGTGAACTCCATATTAAAATTGATGTGTATATGTGTTTTTATCTATTATGTTTCTTTAATTGCTTCCTTGTCTATGTTATTCACAATCTTATCAATCCATTGCATTAAGTAATATAGGCAAATCCATGCATATGAGTCTGTAATACCTTAAAATTAATATAATATCTTCATTTTCAGATCAATTAGAATTGGTGGTTTTGTTGGAATACATGTAAAGGAGTTTGTTCCTATTCTTTAGGGTTGTTATATCTAGATGTTCCTAGATTGGTGTGTGGTTGAGATATTCTCTCAACCAAGTGATTGTGTGTCCAAGATAGTCTACCTATCTTGAGAACACTAAATGTATGTATATTTAACCTCATTTGATATGAAAGATAATATAGTTTGCACTATCAAATTTTATCATGGTATCAGAGTCCTTGAGGGCCTGGCCCCTCCTAGGCTTGGCTCGTCCTGGGCTAATGGAAATAAAGAGTTTGATGAGTATTTGTTTGTTTGTCTTTTGTTTGTTTTCCCATCCTTTGTAGCTGTTATGAGGCTACGGATGGTGCGTGCTGCGTGAGTATGTCTGCAGTGTATGGATGTGTTTGTTGACTGAGGAGATTCGCCACGGGAGAAGAATCACGACCCTCAGGCCATGAACGAAGGCTTTTCATAGCTCATGTATTCAGTTTTTTGCAAAAGGAAGGAAGTTCTTTTGCAATAGGCTCAAGGCTTTTCGCCGATTTTCACTGAGCGTTGGTAACGAGTGATTTGAGGTGGGGCTACGGTGTTTTGGATCTATGACTAAGATCCAGTAGATCCTCAGTTGAAAAAGCAGCCTAAGGAGGCCGAGTTGGCGTAGGTGGATCGATCTGATCTGAGGTAGGGGTCTGATTTGTCAACTATAGTAGAAGTCGAGCAGTGGATCATGAATTGCTACAAAATTGTGGTTTGCAGTAGATTTCCATCGTGTCGTTGGAGCAGTGATCTACTGACCTCATAATTAACCGATCGGTTTGCTGGTTTCACACTATCTGAAGAGGCGGTCATGATGGCATTGATTGGGAAATGGAGGAGTCGACATAGTTTGCAGATAGAGGTCAAGGATCTGGTGTGGTTACTAGTTGTGCCCATTGTGGGTTTGTGGTGACCATACAGAGTTGCAATGGTGATTCTTTCCTCCATTGAATGCACGATGAAGGAGTTTTTTTGTTCTCTCTTTCATATTTTATATTGCGTTTAATGTCATGAGAGGATTTGGAATAACATCACTTCCATTCGATTTTCAGTTGTCCTTGTGAATATTGAGTGGGGATTTGTGAGTAGAAGACCTGCTTGTCTTTGTTGTCATCAACCTACTGGCCCATCCCTATGATATGTGGATGTTGCAAGCTAAGCGTTGAACTCCACGACGTTGTTGGTCGATTGCCAAGTTCTGCAAAGCACAGTTTTTTTGTTGTTAAAGTGTCTAGCAATTGAAGGATGCCACTGGAAGGGATTCTAAATCAAACAGTCACTGCTCTATTATGTAGTCGCTAACCAGTGTTTGTTTCAGTCGTGTTTGGCCAATCTGCCCAGATCTTGGATCCTTGTTTCCTGCATCGAAATATCAGCAGTGAGAGGGTGATGTTGGTTTTGTATCGAACAACGAAAGATCAAGCACTTTGGGCATCTCTAAAGCCTCAATGGGGTGAGTCGTTTCGCTTCCCTTTCATTTGGAGAATTCAGCGATTCTTGGAGCCGATGTGGTGTTTGCAGCAGGCACTGTTGTCATGGGACATGTTCTAGGGTACCCACGATGAGTTCGTTTTTTAATCCTTGGGCGCAAGGAATGATACACACTCTATTTCGATACACTGAAGACTGATCCACTAAAGAGTGAGTGTGTGCAACGTCTTTATGTGAGCATTGCCTCACCATTTCCACTTCCACTATGCCACGAATTAGTATATGCTTGGTAAAATGAATTTCTTCTTGAGTTATTTTTGGGTTTTGTAACTAAAACATGTTGAGCCTGATTAACTTAACATGTAAATGCCATTTATTAGAATTGATCACTCTAACAATGGAAAATTGAAGTTGGAAAGATTCAAGATGAAGACACCAAGGTTGAATATGATCTTAGAAGAAGTTGATTGTGGTAGTGGATATTATTTGGTTGATGCAGCAATAAATGGACAAACAAGGTACATGATTGTGTGTTGAATAATGAAGAAGACTCAATATTATGTTGTAATGTGAATCACATATCTATTAGGAAGCAAGTCTATGTAATGTTATATGGTGGTCTTTGTAAAGTATGTACCTAGTAACTCCTAGAGTTGGAGTGTAAAATGTAAGCCTAATTTACCTATAAAGCCTTCATGGTTACAGTGTCCTAGTGGAAATATAGGAGCCTCAGTGCTCATAGTTTCGGAGTCTAGGTGGTTGGGAGTGACATACCTTTCTCACAGGAGAAATTTAATTTCTCAAAGGTCTCACTGTATCTCTAGCTAACCACAAGGCATGGTTAATGGTGATCCGATAAAACCCAGAGCGTGGTTATAGGTAATCCGATAAAACCCATGATGATGATATTGGAGGGGCATTTGCAGGTATAGGTACATGTATGCAGTTATAGTGGTTGCCGGAACCATGTATGCGAAGGACATCCTACAAGACTAGCGGTTGCAACGGTTAGCACCCATGCATTTCGGCGTATGATTGTTCCTTTATATAGACATCAACATATTCTTTTTTTATGTTTGACCACAACTAGACTTTGCATATTGATATCAAGACAAGTACTCATTAAGGGGATGTGTTGGAATATATAATTCCTACTTGTCTTAGTTGTGCCTCTCTATGTAAAGGAGTTTGTTCCCATTCTTTAGAGTTGTTATATCTGGATGTTCCTAGATTGGTGTGTGATTGAGATATTCTCTCAACCAGGTGATTGTGTGTTCAAGATAGTCTACCTATCTTAAGACAACACTAAATGTATTTATATTTAACCTCAATTGATATGAAAGAAAATATAGTTTGCACTATCAAATTTTATCAAGTTTTTTACTCTAGGTTTTGACAACCCATGGTTTCGCTTATATATATATATATATAACCAGTTTAGTTCCATTTTTAATTTGGATATACCAAGTGTTGAGAGATCAAATCTCTTGAGGTGCAAACCTCTTTTAGAATGGGAAAAGATTTGATCCCCTTAGCATTTGATAGATCCAGAGTTAAAATAGATTTAAGCTAGTTCTTTATTATCTCTAAACTTTACTTATTTTACTAAATATGATGAATTATATTTCATTATTGTGATATACAACATAATTATTAGT